>SSNP01000165.1:455337-467323 GCA_006937955.1 Pachypanchax playfairii
TCCATCCATCCATCCATCCATCCATCCATCCATCCATCCATCCCTTTCTACTGTAGCCAAGCCGTGCTTGCTCAGGATGTTGGATTGTGTTGAATTGATGAGTCAACCCAATTGGAAATTAGAAAACAGGAATAGGAATTTCTTTTACGAACTGACACTCATAATTGACTATGTCTGATTATTATTTCCTGTTGTTTGAAATGTTTGTATGAAAATCTTACTGACACTACTGTATGCAAATAGGGGGGCTGCATAGAGGGTTCAGTGTCTTGCCCAAGACACGGCGAGGGATCGAACCACCAACCTTAAGATTAGAAGGTGACCACTTTTCCTCCTGAAACACAGCTGCCCAGAGATGTAGAAATGGTTGTACTATACTACTCCCCTAAAAGTTAGCGGTTAGTCACATATATGTTGTTGAAAGGTCTAAAAAAGTTGCACATATGGATCCAGAGTCTGCTGGATGTTTTGCATGAATAAATATACACATTGAACAAAAATATATACAACATTTTTGTTTTTGCTCCCATTTTTTATGAGATGATACACACACAAAGTAACCATCTGTCTCAAATATTGTTCAAAAATTTGTCTAAATCTGTAATAGTGAGCATTTCTCCTTTGTAGAGATAATCCATCCAACCTCACAGGTGTGTCATATTAAGATGCTGATTACACAGCATGATTATTACAACAGGTGTGCCTTAGACTGGCTACAATAAAAGGCCACTCTAAAATGTTCAGTTGTGTTTTATTTGGGGGGGGTCTGGGGACTCAGAAAACCAGTCAGTATCTGGTGTGACCACCATTTGCCTCATGCAGACCCCTCTCATAAAAAATAGGAGCAAAAACCAAAGTGTTGCATTTATATTTTTGTTCAGAGTATATTACAGAAAGTAGATGTACTGACATGATTCAGGGTTTTTGTTATGTGGTATTTATTTGCTTCAGCGATTGTTTTTTGCAGGTTTGTCAGCATCTTTGTTTTCGCTTTTAGGATTCATTGTCTTTTTTCCAAAGCCTCATGTGGGTAAAGCTTCAGTGTTTTTTTAATGTTTGACTTGGTATTAGTTCTACAGTTTCACCTTTTATTTCTAATAGCCCTAATCTTGTTTTCACATGTATTTTCATTGAGTTTTAGCATTAATTTTGTTTTGGATTTCCATTTTTTTTTATCTAAAATTTTTATTTTGTTCCAGTTGCTTTTTTTGGTTTTGCAAAAACCTGACCATGATCACTTTCACTGAGGTTTAAAAATGTTTATCTTTAGCATTTATGTGCTAAAACCAGTTATTTCCTTACCTATTGATTCTAATTTCATCTGCTATTCTCCAAATGTTCCCCTGACTTAAACTCCATTTTAGTGTTACACTCACGTCCTGGGTATGGAGATACAGCTGTTTGACTTGTTTTCTCTGGCCTTTTGGTAGATAATGTGTTTGTTCTCTTCAGGTTTTGTACTCTAGCGGCTTTCTCTCACAGTCAAACAGAATGGATGTTGGGTTGATACATTTGTGATATATATTTATTGAATAGTTGTTTGTCTTTTCAAGGTGTATCTTACCCATCAGCTGTACTGTGACCTTATACAACAAGAAACTGGTGTAGAAAATTGATAGATTAGTGGAAATATTCTTGTCTCTTTCCAATGCAAAATGAAAACATTAATACCACTCCAAATTGACATACAGTTGATGGAAGCACTCTCCTAATGTATGTACCACCTGATGTACAGCAATCTCTTCAAGACTGTGGCAGACCGGTGCAGTTAAGAATCATCCACTGTCACTAAGTGACAGACTGTGTCTGGTTTGCTCGGCAGGAGGAAGAGCAGGGATGGACACTCATATCTCAATGCCTGCCAGCCACACTGCAGGAGTCATCTGCTGCAATAGGCTTGAGCCACACACGATGGAAAAAAACCTATCCACGTGCACATGTCAACACACATAAATGCAAGCCATGTGCATTTACACGCAAGCACATGCAAAGGCATAGCTAAAATGCATAAGACACCACTTGATAAATGTAACTGCTATACATACACATTTAACAAGTGCATGAATGTATGACATACATGCTTACATGTAGATATGCATGCTCCACAGGGGCTGTCTAAAGTAATAAAGGCTCAGTCACGCTATAGTGTGCCTACCACAGTGTTTGGATTAGTGTTGGCTCATGTGGCTAGATCAAAGTCTTAACCGAAATGACTTAGACTTAAGAAATACAATATCAACATGGCCTTATAAGGACATCAAACTTAACTGAGCTAATGGATTCACCAATCCATCACTGGAGATGGCTGAGGTTGATAAATGCTACCCTTTGATCTTTACATGAGCATCACTAAGAGTTCTTGCTGGGTTAAAAAAGCATTTTCCCTTTATGGTACACCTAAGCTGTTTATCCATATTCTGTTTTTTTTTTCGCTTTATTCTTCTGTCACTTTTGTACAAAGATGAACAAAAAAACTCTCAAACATATTCATACAGCATTAAGAAGATAAAAAAAATAAGTTTCCCATTCAGGTGGGGTTCCTATCACCATCAATCATGAGGTACACCCTGGACAGGTTGCCAACCCATAAACAAAAACACAGAATTATAAAAGTGGGCTGAAAATAACAGCAAAACAAGTATTCATGGTCTGAGACAATCCATCTTCATTTTGTCTTGAGTATGTTCACACCCTTATTTAGAACCTTAAAGAATGGCAGTTGGAGAGTGATGATATTGGTCTGCTTCTTATAATATAAAAAAAAAAAAAAAATCCCCAAAAGTCAGCTATAGTAAATAGATCCTTCATGAGGTAGCAACTTGTATAGCACATACTATAGTGTTTTTTTTTATTAAGAAAACTTGATCTTGTTAGAATTGGATGTATAAAACACGATACATATAAAAATGGTCTTTGAAGAACTTGAAAGTTTTGTCCATATTTTAAATTCAATATTTTTGAGAGTCTGAAAACAGGTACAAAGACAAAAAAGGATAGGAAGGAATTCCAACTTCTGGCTCTGTATTTTGACACAAGAATATAAAATTTGAGTGTACCATTAATTTATTTCACATTGGAGTGTATTCATGTCTGTTGTATATTATCTGACCTTAAGGTTGGAAGCATGGCTCTTTGTTCTGTACATCAAACACCAGATCCACTGGTGTTTGTCTTTAATCTTCACACTATTTACAGAATTACTGTTTCCTTTCAAGCAAGCTTAATATTATTACTTCATATATGCTTACACACCCCCTTCCCAAAGAGATGACCTGCTTTTCCTTTAAGAATTAAAGCTGTTTGCTTATTTTAATGCAGTCTTTGTCTAACCAAACAATGCTGTTCATATATGAAGAAAGCCCAAAAAAGGTGAAGAAAAAAAAAGAAAATATTTAGCTGACAGAGGAAAAAAAAGAAGCAGCAGAGGGTGGAGAGGAACGAAGGAATAAACTACTTTTTAAAGCATGAATTGGATAATTATTTTTGTTTTTAAGTCATGACGTTATTGTTAAAATAGAAAAAAAGAAGGGGCTATAAATATGGAAAGAAAAAAAACAAAAAAACAATTAGAACGGTTCATCACCTAACTTCAGGGAAACCAATAAATTTAACTTGGTAACTCTACCCAGAAATCCTCAGATTACTGGAACTGTAAACACATTTTAGGAGCAAAAAGAACAACAGACATTCGTTTTACAACAGATAACATCAGAAGTTTTATCATATCAAAAGGTACAAAATATAACACATGATCGAAAACCTTTGAAAGCCTCAGAGTCTGTTCACACACGAAAAAAACCTTTTCACAGCTCAAACACAGCCATTCTTTGATTGCTTCCTAGTAATTTCATTGAGCAGGAATTCCTTGAAAACACTTGTGTTGTGTAAAACTCTTCCAAAGTACTTGAACAATTTGTTGGTGTCAAAATATAACTTTTTAACAAGTGTTTGTTTACTCCCTGTTTTCACAGGAACCTGGTTGGCTTGTTCATGCCAAGTAGGTTATTTAGTCCAATCAAGCTGAAGCTGAGACATTGTTTAAACTCTGAAGACAATCCTGTCTAATTCCTGGGTGGTGGTGGTGGTGGCAGCATCATGGTGTGGGGTTTGGTTGAGACGGACCAAATCAAATGCAGTACTACTACATTTAAAAGGTAGAACAGCCTATTTAAATTCGGGGGGGGGGTGTCATTTAGTTTCAGTTTCAACGTCCATGTTACAATGAGGTGTCTACTTATTGTAAACTGTCATTGGTTAGATCTCCTTCTACTGGCTGTCTGGTTGGGTTCTGGATTGGTTGGGCTGCTTTGTGGCTGCGGGGTTTTGGGCAGTCCATTTGGTTCCACCTTAAACTGGGTTTGGTGCTGGTTGATTCTTTTGGGGTATAGTGTCTAGACCTGGGAGTATAGAGCGTGTATGAGGAGTGTGTGGCTGGCGTCTATCCCTGTTTATATCCATATTTGTATGTGTGATGAGAGTCTGTGTGTGTGCATGTGGGTGGGAATGTGTGTTTGTGTATGACTGTGTGTCCATGTCAGTGAGTCAGGGTGTGTCTCAGACTCCCTCTTTGTCTTGTGACATCTCACTCCCCTCTATGAGTGGGGTTTATCTCCCCCGCTGCTTTCTGGTGCCCTCACCAGCTGATATGCTGATGGTTCTTGGAGTTTGAGGCTGTGTGCCTGGGTGTGCTCTGGCTCGCTCCCGGTGGTTACTAGGCAGGGCTCCTCTTAGTGTGTTTGGGTCCCCACTAGGGAGTGTCCTTGGGTCTCCTTGCTGCAGCCCCCTGGGGCTTCTGTACTGTGGTGATGGGGTAGCCACCCCTCCCTGCTGATCTTATAAGGGTGGAGCCGTGTTTTCCCCTGTTCTGAGGGGGTTGAGGCCTGAATATACTGGGTTAGGGTTTCCCCTATTGTCTGCTTTGGGGTCTGAGGGGGTGGGGATGGGGCTTTTTGTACCCACTCTTAAATAATTTAATGGAAAAACCTAAAGTCACAAGACTGTCCATGCACACAGGTGTTCACACAGGTGTTCATGGACACACACTAACTTGACAGCAGCTGCCACTATAGGTACTTTGTATTAAACAGTGTGTCATTATTCATGTGTGTTTTATTTAAATGACATTAACATTGTTTTCTATGCATTTTTGTCTTGATGTTGTTGTTTTTCTCTCTCCACAGGTGTTGAAGCAGATTCAACATGTATTCTCTCTCTTCCACCTTCTTCCTTTCTACATTCTTTTTTCTTTTTACCCCATGACCGCTAAACTATTACAGTTGTAACAAACATACCATACCATCCAAAAAAATATAACAAAAATTATGTTCTTCCCTCTTCCATAAACACTACCGCAAATTTGTAGCTGCCACAAACGGTGTATTTGAAATTATTAATTTTCACAAATTATTTTATTGGAGTTTTAGTAATATTTTATAATGTCATCATTTCCAGATTGTGACTGATGCAAAACTCTGTTTTTTTTTATTTTAAATCTTTAACAGATACAGATTTATTGGTCAACACCAACTTTTTTCTCCCTCTTTAATTTTTCTTTTTATCCCTTTTGAAGTATATACAATAATCTCCCTTTAATCTCAGCAGTTGTGTTCCAGAACCTCCTACAAAAGTAGAAAATCTACAAAGTACAAGCCGTGTGTTTATATGGTTATTTTTTACATATTTTCAGCCCAGATAAACATACTTTAGTTGGTGAAACATGAGACGAGAAGCATGATAACGCTAAGCAGAATGTCATGCTGCGCTCCTTCGCCTATAGCCTATCAGCAACCAGGATACATAACCACATGTTGATCAGAGCTGATCAGCACCCGGGATACTCAACCACATACAGTACTTCTTAGCCATCCACCAACAGTGTCCTGTGTATGGAATCAACAGGAAGACTATCAAAATAAAATTACCTATTGTCTGTGATATACAGTATATATATATATTTAGGTATATTTGCATGTAAAATCTGCAATGAAGTGAAGCTGGATATGTTAAAGTGCAATATAATGAGGGATTACTGTATTTATATTTGTTTTATCTGTCATGTACATTCCATTAGAGAAACATGTAATGAGGCAGTTTGTGTGTAACTCTACTGCAGAGTGTGAGAGATGGGTGGAGGGTGCTGGTTTGAGGGGTGTGATAGTGTCAGTGTGTATTTGTAAAGGAGTGTGTGTCATGGAGGAAAGCAGACAGCGCAAACGTGACTCGATTGATGGGAACACAGAGTTCAGATAACTGAGCCATTCCTGTTTCGCTGTCTCTCATCTCAATCACCATCTTCACTCCAGTCACTGTCTTTCTGTTCATCCTGCTCCTCTTCCTCACTGTCCTCTTTTCCTTCCTCGCTCTGTTCTCTTTCTTCTTCTCCTCTTTTGTCTTCATCTCTTTCTTTTCGTATGCAGCAACCCACTCAGATGTCGATGAATAATTCAGACTGTGTTGCACTGCAGGTCCCCCCCCCCTTTGTGTCCCCCACCCCTCCCCTCCTGCCCCCCCACTGCATCATCCTTTCTTATTCCTCTGATTCCTTTTAAACTCACCTGATTGATTTTTCAGTACTCAATGTTTTATTTGAATGTGGAGCAAGCTCATAGAATCCAGTGTCTTGGAGTGTAGTAAAAAAAACAAGATGGAAAGCGATGCTCTCAGTGTTTAGTATTCTGCAGCTCATGCTACAGGGGGTTTCTGGGCTCTCCCACATCCCCTCCCCAACCTCTGCACGCACCTCCATCAGCATCACCTCCCTCTCAGACAGTGCTACTGATCTGTGATCAGACGAGGCACCGAAAAGAGTGTCGGAAAGTGTGAGTCAAAACGGGAACGCTCAGTCTGGAGCAGCCAGGAAACCTGGTTCCTCAAACATCTCGTGTAATTTTCACTCATAGTAGGTGATTTATTAGACAAGTTCTCTCGAACCCCAATATGGGGAGTTCTGTGAAGTGGAGCTTGATAAGTTAAAAGAAAACCTGACCTTTACTTCAGCTCAAATCACTCAGGCTGCGTACAACACTTTAATGGTAAGAGTGGGTGGTCCTGATGTTTCAAACACCTTGTGTGTACGTTAGAGTTACAGCGTCTCTTTATGTGCCCTAAAATGGCAACAGAATTCAGATAGACTGATGTTGATTTGGGTCCAAGCTCCAGGCGGTAGCCCCTCCTGAGGGGAGAGATGACAAAAAGAGGTTGAGATGGCGGGGTGGTTAAATAAATGTAATGCCTACCTCAAATGGTCAGGGTTTTTCCACCAAGATAAATGGCTGAAACGAAGAATGGAATGAAAATAAAAGACTCTCATCAAAACAGAAAGCAAATTTTAAGAGGTGTAAAGAAGGGGGAAAGGGTATATTTACATGAAGCTACCCTGATGAAGTGGTAGTTGCTATGGAGACCAAGCTCAGGCGTCTGAGCTCAGAGTTTGAAAGCACGGGGGAGGGCCTGAGGGGAGGGGGGAGTGTGCTCCCTGAGCCAATGGCAGCAACCAGCTCCACTGTGACACTTCACACATGCAGCGCTCCCACGTTAAAGAGGTTGCACAACTGTCCCTTTTTAAACACTGAATCGTTTGAAAACAGACCTTCAGGTGTCTGAGATGCATCCTGCACGTTGAAGCCACACAGCAGAGGAACCGTTAGGCAACGATGCTTGAAGGAGACAAGACAAAATAAAGACACACACGTGACTGACCATACACAAAGCACTGAAACGTAAAGTGACAAGACACTCAAGCAGTCCGAGCCCTCCAAAAAAGACTTCCATAATTACTTGGCTGACTGAGCAGACCTGCAGCTATTGTGTACACAGAGCGCTGGAATGTTCTGTGTCTCACCCAAACACATCACACGGCCAGAAAACAGAAAATCACCTCCTATTGTACAGAGACAGAGGAATGAGGTTCCTCGTTGTGGATGTGGTCACTATCTGGATGTCATACAAAATGTGCTCATTATTTATTTCCAATCGTGCTAAATTTGGCTTGACAGGATGAAACATTTGGCTCACATGAGTCTCCTGTTCACATTCAGCTGCCACACACAAAACACCACCTGTCATTTTAAACCGTCAAATACATTTGTTTCACTAATAAAAAAAAAAGCATCCATCAGTAAGGAATGTGTCAAGTCCCAAAAAAAGAAAAAATAATTTTTCATTTTTGAATAGCTTTTTAAAAAAAGATTTATTTATACATCACGATTTAATTCAGTGTTTCAACACCTACTTTTATTTTGAAATTACTGGGCCTTCGTAGACAGCAGTCTCAGGCAAAAGTTTTCATGCTGATGGCTAACAAGCTCAAGGCTTTCCAAAGGGGTTTTCTTATCATGACTTGGTGTAGTGGATCCAGTTACAGCCCAGAAGGCAGAGAGGAACTCACAAATAAAAAAATAACTTTAAAAGAGATAAACCAAAAAGCTGACACAGCAGCAAAACAAGGCACTAACACAATGATGTTGGAGACACACAGGTGTGAGTAGACAAACTGAATAAGAATGAAGTGAGCATTTATACAGAGGGTGGTTGATTACTGACAAGGAACAGCTGAGGGGAGAAGACACAGACTAATCAGGCTGAAATGTGAAACAGATGTGAATGAACTGGAAAGACGAGTAAATAATTATCCGGATACTAATCCCACGATGAGGAGAATAAAAATCTTCAAAATCAAATGCACCAGAACAATATGACAAACAGAAAAACAGCACGAAACTAAGTGAACTACAAAAATACCCTGACGATGGATAAATAAAGCAGTCAACAATAACAAATGGAAACAGGAAACACAAAATGGTTTCAAAATAAGACAACAGGAAGAACCAACAGTAGAAAAAGGATGAGATAATACAAGTAATTGAAAAAATTCTTGACAAGAAACAAAAGCCCAGAATGACAGTAAAACAGGAAACTCAAGACCCCTTCCAAAATAAAATCACAGGAAACGTGATAAAATACTTAAAAAAAAAACAGCTCTAAATTCATAACCCTGACATTTCTGCTGTCTTAAAATGATTCAAGCAAACTTTTTTAGATCAAATTATTTTTCAGTGCACTCCATTTGGTAAAACATTTCACAATGAATATATGAGGATTCGTCGGCCGCATTCGAAGGGACAGGCCTAGTCGCAGCGCTGTGACGTAACTGGCCGACGAATCCAGCCTTCAAAGTTTGCAGACCCTGAATTTGGACACAGCCTATATGTGTATATGCGACACTCCAAAATATACCATATACCATGGGAACGTCAAATCTAATTCAGATACCAGTTTTAATATTAACCAATAGGCATTGATTATTTTGCCAACCTTATTCCAGCTGCTTCGGTTTGTGCAACCCAAAAGCACAACAATGATCACAGCTCAAATCTTTTGTAAAGGTAGAGCTTTCTGCATGTGACGTGCTGTAGAGCAGGAAGTGATGTAAAGTGGCATAGACTGATAATCCCTCTATTTGCTTTGTGTTAATCCATGCTCTCTTTCTGTGGTACTTTGGTTTCCTCCTGTCCCCCTTCTTTGCAGGCTGCCAGGAGGCAGATCTTTATCTCTGCCTTTGGGTGGAGTCTTGGCGCCAACTTCCAGCACTCAAACCTATGTTCACTTATCGATCAAGAAATGTTTGGTATTTATACCGGGCCTCTGCCATTATTCAGTGCTGGATTGTTGTTCCTTCATTTATGATTTTGGCCCAAGTCTCACGAAGGTTTGTCATTTGCACTTTTATAGTCATTAAATCTTATTTTGTTTCACAGTTTCTCTCAAATCAAGATCCTGTGGATGAAAGTACCCACTACCTGATATACGTAATATAATCACCAATATTGGGACTGCTGGAACTTCTTATGAAATTCAGTATTATCCAATAACAACCTCAGGATCGTCATGAGTAAATATTATTCATCACCTACGCCAAGATCTTCAGTTGAAATGTTTATATAATGTAAAAATGGCAGCAATAAATGGTTTAAAACCACAATAAGCTTTTTGTTGTTTTAAAACTAGAGTTTTTTCAGACTGACAGAAATCCCTCCCAGGACTGTTTTGACATCAAGACCTATTTAATAAATACAAATATAAATAATTACTAAAAAAAAAAAGACTGTTTAGTTCTGTGTAATGACATGACACAGTACTGAAAGCTCAGATTTGGTTTATAGATTTCTATCAGACTGCGTAATCAGGGTGAATATATAAATGGAAAAATTAGACAATAAAATGTCTCAAATCATGTATATGAATTATTCAGGAAAACTAAGACTCAAATGTTTGAGCTTACCTGCTACTATCAAAAGGTCAACAATTACAGGAATGTAATACGAGTTTTATCATTAGCTAGTTTTCTTCTTCACTTTGTCTTGAGACAGAAAACGAAAGGTCAAATGGATTATAGATATACATATTATTCATCAGGAAACTGAGGAACGGATATAGCAACTAAATTCATAGATAAAAAAAAATCTACCCCAGGAAATAGTCTTTTTCTTTAATGTATTTTTGTCTGGTTTAAGGAGTTATGTATGACTGGTTAGTTGACTTATATCAGTGATATACTGACCCAAATTTTGGACTTGGGAAGTGGAGGGATGAGTGTAGAATTACTTCATAAATAAAATAAGAGCCTTTGAAAAAGCTAACTAAAAGGAAGCTTACAGAGAAACAGGATCTGACAAGGATTAAGAAAAACTGAGGAATGTCTGTGCAGGAAAAGGTGACCAAAGGATAAGAAGCAGGTGAGCAGATTGGCTGATGAGGAACAGGTGTGTAGGTTTTAATGACTGTGGAGTTGAAGAAATGAAAGTGCAAGTGGCACAATTGTCATGAATGTGGTCTTGCTCTTCTTCCCATGTGTTCAGTCTAATCACATTCATGCTCCTCACCTGTCATGTACCAAGTCATGTTTGTCCTGTTTCTTTAAATAATAATTTAAAGGTGGTATATGGAACATTTTCATTAAAGGGGGGGGGTTTTCAGACACACAGTGCCACTCTATAGCATACTCCAATGACTATGTTACCTTAAGTTGTTCTGTAAAGGCTGTAAATAACCTTTAAGAAATTTGCCCTCGCATCATGGCCGCTCCAAACACCTCGATATTGGCCTCTGTCTCTTTAAGACCTTCCGACACTCCCCCTTCAGCACGCTGAAGAAATGCTAACAACAAAACAACGTGACAGCGCGGAACATCACCTTCACGCCGAACATAACAACACAAAAGCCAGCTACAGTACACCGATTGTAGGACAGGTTAAGCTAAGAAATGCTAACAACAAAACAACGTGACAGCGCGGAACATCACCTTCACGCCGAACATAACAACACAAAAGCCAGCTACAGTACGCCGATTGTAGGACAGGTTAAGCTAAGAAATGCTAACAACAAAACAATGTGACAGCAGTTGAACTTACCGGTGCTGGCTGCAAAGACGTTCTCCTGAGAGTGGGAACTGCATTGTCTTTAAGTTACAGCTTAGTTACTAATCCACTGTCAAATAAACTTTTGTTTAGAAAACAATCCTCGTTAAAGTGCCTGGCACAAATGAAACAGATCTTTTTCGGAGGAGGGTCGCTTCCATAAATGAAGTCCAACCATTTCTGACGAACAGTCTCATTCTTTGGAAGACTAAAAAGAGGGCAGCCGTCTTAACATCCACAGATACATTACTTCCATGATGGCATTTTGGAGTTATGAAAAGCGCCCAGAAAAGTTGTCAGTAGATAAGCTCAGGAAAGGTGCACTCTCGCAGTTCCACCAGGTGTTTGCTAATTGCTGCTACCGCTGCTCTGCCTGCGTTACACGTGGGGGAGGGGTGCTCTCCTGTGAGGGGAGCAGTGGGCATGAGCTTGGCAGGTAACTAAATATCGGGGGAGTTTCAAGGAGAAATGGGCGTTTCTGGGAGGAATCAGGCAAACGGCTTTCAAAATGGCTGCCATGAGAGTGTCTAAAGCAGCTGTTCCTAAACTTATTTTGCCATACACCCCCTTTT
>SSNP01000165.1:470555-483398 GCA_006937955.1 Pachypanchax playfairii
GTCATTGTTTCATCCTGTGAATATGGAGGTGTTTTAAATCTTTTATATTTTATCGTGTGTAGTTTTCTTTGCTTCCTGTCTGTTATTTTTCTTTTTCAATACTTCTATTTAATCCGAAAATTTAATTATGTCAGCATGATGATGAGAAAAGCACTCCAATTTTGTTTTACCCATCACAACAGCCACAAACAACATTTTTATATCTACATATATACAATTTAAGTTAGTTTTTAAAATTGTCCGATTTTTTTGGATGACATTTGATTGCTGCAACTAAATCAATTTGGCCCTCTGGATGTAAAAATACTGCCCAGCCCTGATTCACCTTGTGGCTGCGGTTCCATCTGTGGCCACTAGAGGCTCCCTGGAGTTTCTGCAGCAGCCCTGAGGAGGGGCGCGGCTCTGCACTGATTCAGGTCAATGAGTTCCTTGTGGTGAGGGGAGCACTCAGGCTTCATGCCAGTAATGCGCACATGCAGCACACACACACACACACCAACACACACAGACAGGCAGAAAATAAAAACAATGTGACAGCACATTCAATACTGTTATTATTAGTGAACGCAATATTATTTGAGCCCTCTGCTTGTCCCTGATACAGAGTGGCTCAAGATGGAGAAGAAATGCAGCAACACGAGAGCATGTGATGTACAATTCATCTAGTGCCACTTACGGCAGCAATGAGCGTTAAAAATGACAAAAATATAACTGAAGTTGATTTACCTATCAGCACCCTTATCTGTGCATGCACGTGCACCGCAGGTATCTGTGCATGCATGTGGTGTGGGTGGTTTTAGGTGAGCACTGCTGTGCAGCACTGAGTATTCAGTTACATGTATTAAGTACAGGGTGGAGATCCAGGAGCTGTGAAGTGAGCCAAGCTGGCTATTACAGCTCCAGTACTGCTGCGACTGCAACACACACACACACACACAGAGCGAGGGAAATGAGGTCGCCTTGGCACATCTTCAAAATTTTTCTTCTGCCGCTCACTCTCGCCAAATGCTGCGTAGGATACTACACTACACACAGAGGAGGCCCTGCTCCACTGCACCATTTTAGAAAGCTCGCAGCGTACAGTGGCTTTACACACACTGCAAAAATAAACACTCAATAAACATATTCATCAGTGGATTCACCCCGTCAAGTGTCCTTCAAATTTTTTAGGCTAAGATCAGAGCTGTGGCGCGTCCTGAAATATCACAGCCAGGGAGAGACCTTCACTCTTTGCATTAGGCACAGCATAATTTAATCTGCTGCCAATTTGTAGACAATTTGTAAACTGCAGCATTTAATAGCAGAATATGCTCCAAAGGGTTTCTCTCATTGTTGTGCAGAAGCCTCTTATTCCCCAAGCTGCTCAATTACTCCTCTGATGTGGCTTACATTTTTCATGGAGACGCCCCCGTCCTGACAGCTTTAGTGCAAAAGAAAAAAAAAAAGGTTGTGCAGCTTTTGCGGCAAGAAAAGGAAATCAGTTGTTCAAATGCACGCGTGGGGGCTTCAATAGACTCTTCCTGCCTTTAGGTTAAATTTTATACAACCATCGAACTTAATGTGAGTGACATTCTTGAATTTCCCTTCGGGGATTAATAAAGTATTTTTGATTTTTGATTTTTTTTTTATTTTGATTTAGCTGAGTACTGGATGTGCTTTACTCTTTTAGCAGTTTTCTTTCCTCTTGCATGAGCAAGAAAACAACAATAAAAAACATAATTTGGCCATTACAGTCCCATTTTAGTCCACTGTGGTATTTTGAAGAGACTCTGTACCTCTTACAGAAACTAAGCTGCTTAATATTAATACCCTGGTTATTTTACCGTATTTGCCTTAAATGTGGGCTATATTTAGATTAAGTGGGCAAATAAATAAGGATTAGACAACTTGTTGATGCTGATAAAAAAAAAAAAAAGGTGTGCGTCACAATGAGTGGCAAGGGGACAGATTACGCCTCCGGAACTCGTGTGGATTATAGCAGAGCGGTCAGCTAACATAAGATGAGGAGAGGTCATTCAGGGAGAAAACAGGGTCTAGGTGTGAGGTAATGCTGGGAGATAAACAGGTCAAACACAGGTTAGGAGTTTATTTTCATCCTTTATAGGAGAAAAAACTAGAAAAAAAGATCCTAATGCTTCAAAATTTAAGAGTAATAAAAGAGAAAAAAACTTTATTAATAATCTATGTGTGCTAAAAACACAGATTCATACTAAGAGGAAATATCTGACATCACAAAAAGTGTTCATACAGTTTGAGTTCAATCTTTTTAGTTGTTTACATAAATGCAGCGTTATTTTTGGAAATGTAGTCATACACCCAGAAACCCTGAAACAACTCAAACTGCTATAGTAACTATGCCAGACCTGCAGGTGGCGCTGTCAAGAAAACAAACGACAATCAGGGAAGAAGGTGTTGCACAAGCACATGAGATCAGTGTTACCAGACATACGATAATTATTGTATTTTTATGATAATTTAGCCCACTGTGCAATGTACGATCAATAATTCCACAAATCTCATGATGTACGATAATTTGATCCCTTGCTTATGCAGTTATAACCTGGCTCTTCCAGATCTGTGTGTTGCCCCGTGTTCAGTCGGTGCTACACACGTAGATCTGGAACTGCTCCGTCTGAAAGCATCTGAAAAGGGAGGAGCCATCTGGTATAATGTTTTAAGCTGATTGGAGGACGTACCAGAAAGTGTCTGCCTATCATGAGTTGTCTTTAGCCAATCACAATAGATCAAGTTCTTGCAAATCCAGTCGGGACAAAAACACACACATTGTTACCACCAAGAAATACACAAAGTTCTTACCTTTGCTCATTTTTCAACCAATAAATCATCTCTAGTTCTACTAAAACAGATTCAATAGCTGCTTTTATGCGTACATCCACCAGGGCAGCCATGCTTGTTTATTTTGCCTGCCTGGGCACTTGCTGCCAATCATACCTGAACACAAATGCTAACACATGATTGGTCCAAACATTTTTTGACCGAGTCAGATGGTTTAGTTGGAGCAGTTCAAGATGGGTTTTCGTGGGTTTGTAAAACTCCAAATCTCGCGAGAATCCATTTTGCAGCACAAGTTTAATGCGGTTAAACTTCTTCATGGTATCAGGAATGAGATTTCCTTACAAACAGCCAATCAACGCTTTACGTCTTGTGATGCACAACTCTGTCTGTGACAAAGGTGAAAGTTTTGAAGTCGTTGCGATTGAAATACGAGCAGCATGAGCCACATTACAATGCAAGTTAGAAATGTACAATTAAATTGCTCAAATATGATCATTTCCAGTCTGGCAACACTGCTCAAGATGGTTTCGAACTATAAACACATGAAGAAGAATACAACAAAGTTTTGTATAGAAAAACACGACGATGGTGTGTTTAAAATTTTTTCCATTTTTTTTCTGTCAAGGATCTTAAAACCCATTAAATGAGACTGTTTCCTGTCTCCAGTCACCACAACGTAACAGTAAGTATCTAGTAGCAGCCTTTAGTGTCACGCATAGGATGGATGTTAACAAGAGGAAATGTGCATGTCCACCACTCAGCAGCTCAGGCACTCACTTGTCTGTGTAAAAGTGAAAACCCAAGCAACAATCATGTGTTACATTAAATCGCAAAATGGGCTCCATTAAATTTTATGCCAACTACAACAGTCCAGATGACATTAAAAAGTTATGGTGCATTTCTTTATATAGATCAAAACCTTACAAATTCCTTTTAGTGAGCACTAAAGCATTAAATTAATATTATGCACACTGATCCAGATATACACGAGGAGGTTCTTCACCTGTAACTACTTCACGATGTAACTATGTTGATGAAGGTTTACATGGAAAAAAAAAAGTTTCAATTCATACCAGTGATGTTCAAGAGACGCATCAATCTGTAGAACTACCACACGTCAGACAGATGTGTTAAAAGCACATCTGTCCATGTGAACATCCAGTGAACCAAAAGTTAAACCTGTGAGAATTTGATGCAGATCTTAGCTACAAAACACCAAAGCGACCGCTGCGTTTTCTCCAGGGTTATAGTGCGACGCAGCGCCCTGTAATTTACCTTCTGTTGGAGCACATGGAGACGTTCGCTCGGCATTCCTCTGCTCAACACATGAAAGCTCCGGCCGCTGCTGTTCTGGACGGGGAGGTGGGGGTGAATCCCAGATGGCAAATTGTTTTGTATGTATGCGTGTGTCTTGTGTGTTTCTTACCACATAAGAGGGTGTTTTTACTGTATGAGTGCCCTGAGTGACCTCCCCGGGGGAATGTGGGGACGACTATGGACAGGCTGTAGCCTACTGTATGTCAGAGCATGTTTGTTGTCCGCAGAGCAGCTGGTACACAAAGTCTGTTTTTTTTCTTCATGCTTGCACATGTTCAATAGTTTGAATTAAAAACACAATTTTACTGTCTTGTAATCAAGAAAGTTCCTGTATTGGTTTTGTGCTGCATCATGGAAGCTCAGCAGAGACACTATTGATAATGCAAACTGCAATCAGTGTCCATCCTGCTGTTCCATTATGCATGTCTAACCACAAAAGGATTTCTTTTGAAAGATGGGATCATCCCAAATGGTGGGAAACTAACAGTCCAATCATTCATAGTCATACTTACATAACCTGACATGTTAAATCATTCGACTTTTCTTCTTGTATATTTGTGCTTGTTTCATTTCATTTCCAAAGTACCGTATATAGTCGCGTATAAGTCGGTTTTTTGAGGAGTAAATTTCAGGTCTGAAGAGGGGTTCTGACCTATACGCGAGATATTGGGAAGAAGTAGTTTTTTTTTCAGAGGAAAATGTCGACAGCTTGGTGACTGGAGCAAGTACTCGGACGAGCGAACGATGTTCCTTATCAGCATGCCCCCTCGGGGATAAATAAAGTTTCTTCTGATTCTGATGGATTATCAAAGACATGTTATATCTTTTTAATAAATATACTGTGGAGAGAAAAAGCTCCACAGAATTTATTAAATAACACAACTCTCTCCGTAGCTGAAAGTCGCGCTCCCTCTCTCGCTCCTCGACCTGACGACGTGCCAGACGCAACTTCATTCTGGCGTCTAATCTAGAGGAGGGAGTGGACTCCACAGAAAAAGCGTCAAACCCTGGTAACGTGACTGATTTCCCCTCGTCTTTAGTGACAGGTCTGATCAATTTCTGCGACACACCTTCCTCACGCTGCAGAACAGCCTTACCTGCGGAAACGCCCGATGCTTCACCTGTAAGCGCAGCTGCTACTGATACTAGACGATATGAACCAGCGTAAAAAGAATAAATATATATTCCTGACACAAACTGATTCTGACACCGACTTATACGCGGGTCAATGCTAAATTCCTCAATTTTTCTGCTGAGAAAGAGGTCCGACTTATACGCGAGTATATACGGTAGCTTCATGTACTAGAAAAATCCTGTAAATTCATTTGTATTCATAAGATGATGAAGCTACATCAGCTAATTGTTGTAAATAAATACCCAAATAAGATTGGGGTTCAAAAATGGTGCTTTCACAATTTTTTCTATGTATTATAAAGTAATTGTTCTTGACAAACAGGATGTTTAGAGACAAACGTTCGTATGTGAACACATTGCACTAAAATGCAAAGAAGGTTCAGACAATAATATTCAGCATTCATTTGAGAGAATTTGTATTAGAGAATCTTGTGACAGTTCTAATAAGTGCAAAAGGAAAATATTTGCTACTTCCTGAAACCACGTATGCACAAAGATTTGTCTCATGCTTCTGAGTCATAGAAGATTCTCTGTCTCCACTCGACTTTATCACTGGGCCAGAGTTCATGCCACATGAGGTTTTCCCGTATAACCTACAGTACGCAGGTCACTTGTTTTATCTTAAAGGAAAACACTGGGGAACAGGACTTCCAACATACTATGCAGGTCAAAGTTTACTTGTGTGCTCAGTAACAGAGAAGATGTTGGTGTTAACTGGAAGGAAGGGGAAAAACTGGATCTCCGAGCCGTCAGGGTTAGATTAAAGGGTGAAAGTTCAAGTCTTGAATCCTGATATCGGGTCCTTCTGAGCAATGAACCTTTGTCATTTTGGGAAAATATGAAATAAGAGTAACTAGATTCAAACCAACAAAATGTGGGACACATTTGAGTTGAATAAAAGTGAGTCATGGTGAATCCCAAAAGGGAGTAGATGACTCATTTAAAACATTTACACTCTCAATAGACGGAAAATGTTATAATAAAGTTTTTTATATCCCAAAAACTTAAATATATTATAACACTTGGAGTCTTCTATCAAGAATTCTCTCATGTGTTGCATTATGTGTCCTGATCTGTCAGTTCCTCCACTTTCAAAGGAAATGTAAAATTAACTGAACTGTATAAATCAGCTGAAACCAGTTATTAAGCTGAAATAATTATTCGTGCCATAGATCTCACTTTTTCACATAATTAACTTCAGAAATGATCATCCAAAAAAAAAAAGAAACATGATATTTATTAAAAAAAACAAGATAGTTCAGTTAGTGCTCATATTTGCTAAAAACTCAGCAGAATTTTACCAAATATTTTTCATGCTTTATAATCAGTAACGACGTACTGAACCTGATACTGAATCAAAGCAGCCTTTATTGTTCACTTCATCACCTCGGCGTTCAAATCTATTTCAATTAACTAGAAATAAGTTGCAAAGAATTTTAGATATAAAAAAACTTGATCAAATAAGAAAACAATAAAACAATTTTTTTTTTTTTAATAACGTAGCTCCAGTTTTGTGCAACAAGACGTGAACGCACGTTTCTCATGATACTAACCACGCCCACTCAGTCAGCTGACAGCAGCGTCATGAAAAGACCAAAATAAAACCAAGCAGCTAATAAAATAACTCTACAAACCCATAAATTCAGCCAGTAAAAGCAACAGATATACCACTTAACTTTTAATCTTTTGTTTGAGTGTGCGGCTTCTGAGTGAACGAGAGAAGAAGAGATAGAAATCCTTACAACTGTTAACAAAACTGCCCCTAACTTCAGTCGGTTTTTATAAGCGTCACAAAACAGTGGATTATAATGACACTGAAGCAAAATATTCTCCATCTCTCTGTATTTTTACCCCTCACTGTTTCCTGTTGGGCGGGGCTAAAGGCAGCAAACACCTGACATGTTTACCATGTTTAGTCGTTACATTTTGACATCAAATACAGCCTGTCTGAGCGTCGTCGCTGTTGTCTTTTGTGCCAAATTTTGTGTATTTCATGCAGCTCTAAATATCCTAAAGTCCCCAAACAGTATAAAATGTATTTTTATAACTATTTGGGGGTTATAAACATTTTTGAGGGTTTCATCTCCAATAAATTGGACCTGTAGACGTCCATAATCAAGCACATGTCATTAAGAGTTTAAAGTCTATAGTGGTTTGAAAAGTTCATTAAACTGTTTCCGAGCTCAATTATAAAATTAGGATCATATTCTAAGTGTTGAAAGTTGACTTTGAGATGATTTTCCAGAAGTTTCATGAGACATCAAAGTGCCGAAAGAACAGAAAAGCTGTTAATTCTCCTTCACTAAAAAAAGGCCTCTCGAGCCTCTTTTGATTTACATTAAAGTCTAAGAGTCTGTTGGTACCACTGTAGTCCTCTGCTTCATTTCTGAGGATGTAACATTCACGCCGACCTTGAATTTGACTAGAATAAACCCCGAAACACCACTAAAGCATTATTACACATACAACGGTTGTAAGAAAAATGACCACAATCCAGATTAATGTGCAGCCGTCTCTCAATTTTTGAAAACAAAACTATCCGCCTCATTCCTCCTCTGACCTGCCTGCAAGAAAGATGCCACTTGTTCAGACCCAGGACAGTCGGGCGCCACATTAGAAGCGTATGAGTCTAGACGCTGCCAAACAGGCAGCTTTTTCTCCACTCTGTGAGACACAGTGTGAAAAATAAAGTTTATATTTTCTCACACACATGGTGATGTCATCTCCCTGCTGCCAAGAAACCAGCAGCTCTTGTTTTGTTTCAGGCTGACAGCATCTTTTTAAATCACTTCCAAACTTTAAAAAAAAGAAGTGTGTCCCCCCCCCCCTTTCTCTTCCGTTTCTCTCTTTATTTTTCCTCTTGATTACTCTTAACTTTTATCTGCACTTGTTACCCTACAGAACACACACACACTCACTCACAGCTCAAAGAAAGAAGCCTCTGTGTTCTAGAGACAAAAGCTTCTCTTTCTCCGGAGAGGGAGCTGAGCTTCTGGTGGAAGGCTTAGTGTGTCAGAGGGGAGAGGAAGGGCAGACGACGGGCCAAGAATACGATATGTTGAAACGTAGATGTGCAATAAAATGGACATTTTTTCATTTTGTGTGTGTTTTTGGCCCTGTATGGATTCTGTATGAGGTTAAATGCTTTAAATCTCTTAACGCTGTCGAGTCTCTTCAGGTCATTTTCTGGAGAGTTACAAACCAGTGTGTGTGTGTGTGTGTGTGTGTTGTCTGGGTGGTCCATCAGCAGTGTGAGGGCACTGAGTTTGTGTCAGCCTGGTGTGAACCGGTTAACCACCCCCCACTTCCAGTAAGGCTGATTGGTCGCTCAGTTCTCACCCTTTTAATGCAGAGATACAAACGCCTCGCTCTCTTCTCCTCTTCCTCCCCCATTCATTCAGTTCTTTAACGACCAAACAGGAAGTCTGTTTGTGCTGGAGTCATTTTATACGATTGTCTCTCTACTTGTTGGGTTTCCTGACTCTCCTTTTAAACAGAAATTATTGAAGAGCCACTCCAATGAAAATCATGTTTTTCATGTTTTTAACATGTTCTTGTGACATTTTTCTGATAATCGAGGACGTATCTTGAAAAAATTAAGCTCAAAATTGCATTTGAGTATCTCTGCTTTTAAATCACTGTGAATCATTAGCAATTTGAAAAATGCTTTCTGAAAAAGACTGGTGATGTAGAACAGCCACTGGGCGGGCCACAAGCTCCTGCTGTAGGACCCTTAGTTTAAACATAAAAAGATATCTCTTAGCAATGGGGAAAGGGGCGGGGTTATCCTTTGCACCAATGGTTCCGCCCACACAGAGGTAAATTGCTAATGAGGTACTGCCGATGTGGAGAAACTATTTCATAGAAAACTGCACAGGTTTTGTGATTTTGGGTAAAAATACCACAGTTGTAATTTAAAGAGGCCATTTCACACACGTTTCATGACTTTGTGGTTATTTCTCAAGTATTAACCTGTAATATGAAACATTTTATATCTAAAAAAATGTTAGGAAACACTTATTAAATCAAATCAGCTTTATTTATAAAGTTCTTTATGAGTGTTTATTATGTCCGATCACTCTGGATGACAGGAGAAGACGTCAAACAATGGTACATCAAAGACGTGCAAATGTTGACTCAAGAATTTTTGCACACATATATTTATGCATCCCGTGACTGACAGAAATGCTCTTTCCTGCTTTCCATCCTCTGCTCTTCATCCATTGATCTGACCGGGTCACAATAAATCTGCTGTTGTCGACGTGAAAGAAGATTGCTGCAGGCCAACCCTGCATGATTACGACCCATTGGATCTAATATCACACCAATCCATGTGAGAGCGGCATGCTGACAGTCATATTAAGGCTTGGGAGGAAAAAATGAAAAATGGGTTGCCTGCATGTGCAAGCCTACGATCATGCATACGCCTTTAACAATGTGTACATTTTGTACCTAGATATTCTTTGGCTCATTTTCTATGCATGCACATGGCATATTGGTACACATTAATGTGAACATACACACATGCATGCATGTGATATCTCCATCCTTTCATCAGACATCTGTTATCACAGACCAGTAGGAGGGTAGAGAGAAAGAACAACACAGTACATACTGTACATACACTAAGAACCCTGCAGCTCTGCTCTAATTCTTCTTCTTTCACTTATTTGAACAAACACAATCACAGCACAATTCCCTACAATTAACTT
The DNA here is from genome assembly GCA_006937955.1 of Pachypanchax playfairii. Taxonomy (NCBI): domain Eukaryota; kingdom Metazoa; phylum Chordata; class Actinopteri; order Cyprinodontiformes; family Aplocheilidae; genus Pachypanchax; species Pachypanchax playfairii. The sequence goes on from SSNP01000165.1 coordinate 480,515, forward strand.
CTTCCCCACTGATTGCATAGACAGCACTACACTGCTGTAATTCCTGCTTTTTAGTGTCTGAACATCTCCTATGCAGATCCAGTTTTAGACTGTGTTCTAGGATTAGCTCCATGTAAAGAACACGTATACAGAACATGAGGAACAACATGTTCTGTGAACTGTTTCATGAGTGCAGTTCAGTGTCATGCAAGTAAGTCTCTTTAACATCAACACAGATTATGAACACATGTGATATTTGATCATTTTTCAATTCTAACAATTATTACAATTTTCAAACTATAAGCTGCTCATTTTTTCACACTCTTTGAACACTTTGGCTTAAACAATAATACGGCTAATTTGTGGATATTTATAGGCTAATGAGCTGCATGTGGCCAAAACATTTCACCTCGTCACATCAGACCAATGACACGCCCTCATCATGGAAAAAACATGAAGAAATGCACATGATGCAGCTTCCAAGTTAAAGGTGATCGATCTGGCTGTCGAAGATGGAAACAGAGCGACTGCATGTGATTTTAGTGCAGGAGGAAGATGAGGATCAGTGACTTTTCCTTGTAGGTTACAATATTTAAAATTTCTTTAACCAACCGTGTTTTGAGCTGTTTAGAAAAAAGCATTTTCATACGTATTTGTGTGTTACCAGTACATGTGTAATTAGAAGTACTATATGTACAAATCTCTTTTTCTTTTTAAGGTTTGTGGGTGTGGCTTAGTAAAGTTTGGAAAGCTCTGGCTGTAGATGACTGGACTTGCATTTGTTAACATGTTTAGCATTAGCAAAAGTACAACAATAAAATACATTGTGAAGGTTCACTTGTGCGTAACAATTAAAGCAGTGCATCAATTCAGCATACTGAAAAAAAACCTTAAAGCAGTTGATTTTGATTTGATTCTTAGACGCTGCTACCAGTGAAAAGTCAGTGGACCGTGGGTCTTTTCAGGTTCTGGATGAGTTCTTGACGAGCAGGTTTGTAGCAAGCGAGTCCTCAGAGCATCACGATCCAGAGTTTTTCAATAGGTCATAAAGATCATGGTGTCTGGTGTGAAGGTTGACTGAAGAGTCCCGTAAACAAGAACATATACAGAATTTATTGCTTGTAATGAATAATTCGGGAGGATCTGATGCTGTGTCACCATTTCCACATATTCACTGTAGATCCTGAGGGACGTTGTAAGCAGATTCCACACGGGAAGAAACTTTTTGCAGTCAGCAAGGTTGAAGAGAAGCAGTGCGTTAAAGTGTGACTAATTTGTTTATGATTGAAACTGAATGAAGTTAGTCTCAAGAGAGCTGTGAACACACCACACACGCACACACACACACACACACACACACACGCACACACACACACACACACACACACACACACACCAGGATGAACGCATTACGTCAGAAATACTGTGAATTGTTTTACCTCAAGAAATTTTAGTAACTCTAGTTGTTGTTGTTACAAATACAATATAACTATAATAGATAATATATGAAATAATCTAATATTTTCTTGTTGTAAATCTGCATTAGAAATATTTACCTGCTTATTTGCTGTAGAAGAAAAAAATAACACTTTCACAACCAACTTATTTGAGTCAAACACGAAGAATTGAAAGTTCTTCTCTTGCTGTGGAACATGTTCTTGTACAAGTACGGGTCGTTATACACTTTACAAAATGTCCAACAAATCTTTCTTTGTTTTGTGCTGATAACACAATCCCACACTTTAAGCAAAACAAGGTGATATTAGACCTCTAACACTTTAGGAACCTTTAAAAAAGCACTAGAGTTTGCATCTTAAAGAAAATGTTAACAGCTTACCTATACAGATCTCTCTCTCTGTATGTGTGTGTGGTGATGGTGAGGGGGATCCTACCTTTATATATAAATATATATTTATATATCTGCCAATTTAATGCTTAATTTGGTGTTTTGTTCTGAAAAACTATTTTAAAAATGCATCAAAGTGTGCAGAGCTGCAAACCATCTAAAACCTTTAAAAAGTAACAAATAAACAAACAATAACATTTGAGTTTGTTATTTATAATAAAAGTCTGTCTCAACTCAGATTAAAAAAAAAGACACAAAAGACTAAAAATGAATAATAAAAATAAAATGTGCTGGTTTTATTTCTGTGTTATTATTTCTAGTTATCACAAAGCTCAAAATCCAACAACAGCTTTGGAGTTCTCTAGTGAATAAAACAAGCCCTAGCAAGCCCCCCGCCCCCCCACCCATTTTCCTTTTGATTACATTTACATTAAACTGCTAATGTGTGCAGCTTGGAAAGATGCTGATTTCATCATCCCTCCCCACGTCTGATTGCAGTCTATCGACACGTTGCTTTCCCCCTCACTTATCTTTGCGTTGTTTCTTGCACGGAGTTTGCATCGCCCTGTCTGTGCGGCGTGTTGAGGCAAGATGAGCAAGTGCTGATGCAAACAGGTTCCTTTAGCTCAAGCTATGGAAACGTGTGCCATCGACCTTAGAAGCAATCCTGATGCAACCCCCAGCGTTGAACTCTCATAGTGCTGCACACAGTAACACACCCATCTGTACCTTCAAAGGATCATGATGAAACAAATCGAGCAGAAGTCCTTTGATGGTCCCTACTGCTCCTGTTAATGGGTCTGAAATGACAACCACAATAAATTCCTTTGAGACGCGGGTTCACGTGTGTTTAAAATATTGCTGCGAATGCAAACTGAGACCAACAGAGAGATGAGCTGTCAGTAGGTGCTGTTCACGTCGTTGACAATTTGTTCATCACATTAAATTTTCATGACTCTGAGCCTTTTACGGTTAGCAGACTAACAAAGCCCTTCCAACCTGTCCGCACATTATACGACTATATTGGTTGATTTTGAACGCTCCAAAAAATACGACCTG
>SSNP01000165.1:483408-497457 GCA_006937955.1 Pachypanchax playfairii
TTTTTTTTTTTTTTTTTTTTTTTTTTTTTTTTTGAGCAGTTTTCTCCAGATATACTCACAAGCTTTGCACGTGCGCCGTTGAAAGGGTCAATATTAAGTTTCAGATCGATGGAAATTTCAATGTTTCTGCAAAAACTTAAATATCTAACACACAAAAAAGCCCCAAAAGTGTATTAAGAGAAACCAAATAAATCCAAATTTTGCACATTCAAGTTTTTACCTTTTTTTTTAAATGTTGAAAAGAGTTTTAAAAAGCGTGAGTCAGAAATTCTCCCTAAGTTAGTAGATGTTAGACTTTAGCAAGCGGAGCCTCTAGTGGGGATTAGAACCAGCCTTGTACTAATTGTTTAAACCAATTTATACTTTTTTTTTTCTCCTTGTGATGGTTCAGAAATTCTTTATAGCTGCAAACAAACAGAATTCATTACAGAACTAACTGTGTTGAAAGAAGTAATTAGCTAGATTAGTTGACATAGTATATTAAAAATAATTCACACCAGCTAGAAGCTCAGCTAAATATGTCAACAAGATGAGTGAAGATGTCCTCTGTGTATGTTTACAGTGAACAAAAGGTACAAATGATGATATGAAATGCCAATTTCTACCATCTACATCTGAATTTAATCTATATCAGTACATTTATTGGCTGTCGGTAGGAATTCAGACGTGCTTATTGCTGCCAGGCTGGTTGTAGAAGCAGAAAGAAACATATATTGACCACTGAAGTCTAAAAACTGTGAAATTAAAATTCCTCCACAGTTTAATCCATTAAGGCCTGATGTGGTTTCTGAACAGGAGTTCTGGTTCAAGCTGATGCTGCAGCAGGTCTCGTAAGTTTAAACATGAACGATCATGCAAATTTCATTTTGTTTTGCCCTCATGTCTTCTTTAATTATGTTTTTGCTCCTTTTTAGAGTCTAACAAAGATAAACAGCTCCAGTGTTCTCTTCTCAGCTCTCCCTTTTGTCCTTCTGCAAAAAACATGTTACTTACCAAATATTGTGTCTTTACTGCCTGTTTTATCACAGTTTTCTCCCTTATTTCCTCCAGTTGTTCACACATCAATCACAGATATTTGTCCCTAGGTTTTTGTTTGATAAAAGATAGAAATAGCCAAGTGATGCTAAATTTAAGAGAAAGTGTGCAACAACATGTGCGTTTTTTTGTCTCTATTTCAACGCTGCAACATGATACAATATTTACATTTCAATAAAAATCTGCAAAACACTGGCAGTCTGTGCAGCAGAGTCAGCATGGAGCTGAGTTTATATGCCTTATGGGCCAATATGAGCCCACTATATAATTTAATATTAAAGTAATAAACATGCACTGTAGGATAGTGTAATCGTGAGCACAGGGACGATGGATTTGTTTCCAGTTGGCTCCATATCAGAAAGCATTAGTAACCACATAATGTTACTGTACAGCAGCATGTTCTGTAAAACTATTAGCAGGTATTATACTCGCATTAAAAGTTACATCTGGTCTGGGAGCATTGTGTTTAATTGTTTATGGTATGTTGGATAAAATGTCATTAAAAACAGAATGGAAGGATTTACAAATCTCATAAATTCACGTTTCATTCACAGTAGAACATAAACGACATATCAGATGTTGAAACCAAATTTTTTTAGCGTTTCATAAAAAATATTAGCTTATTATGAATTTGATGGCAACAGTTAGAAACAGTTGTAATTGCCGGATTTTTATCATTGTTTAGCATCTCATCTTTTAACATCTGTCTGTAAACATCTGGCCTAGGAATGTTGTTCCTTTGTCTGTTGCAGCTGCTCAACAGTCCTGAACCTTTATGGCTGGATTTTGGTTTCATGATGCTCCAAATATTTTCTGTTAGTGAAAGATCTGGACTGCAGGCAGGTCAGTTCAGCGTACAGACTCCTGTGAAGCCACGCTGCTGCATTGTCTTGTTGAAATATGCAGGGCGTGACTTATATTTCACTTCCTTATCTTCTAGTTTCAATTCCATTCAAGGGGTGATCGTGTGTTTTTAGGAAATAAATGTCCAGATTTGAGCCACATAGCAGCCCCCATTATTCATGTCATCAAGTTGACGTGTGACTGACACAAACATAACTAGAAATCTGCATGGTTCCAAGCTCATTAGAGATCCAGTCGCAGATGGTGTTAGTCAACACACTGGAAAAAGCCCTAAAAGTGTCCCATCATGCCCTGCAGCTTCGCAGTGCCTGCCACCCCCACCCCCAATCCCTGTCGCTCCTGTAACCTCCTCTGCACGGTTGACTATAGGTTTTATTCATGAGCTTCTGAAATCAAACAAATTAATTTAATTGATTCAGTCTCAAATTTATTGCCACACCTGTACATTGTATTTCCACCATCTTTTATTACTGCTTTATTTTCACATTTACTTTTAGCTAATAACAGAATTCTTTACATCATTTGAGTTTATTGGATTTTCTCTTTTGTCCTTCTCGGTCTGTAAATCTTTTTTTCCCCCACACCTGTCTGACAGCTTCCTTCCCTCTGGATGTTTTCCATTGAGAGAGGTTGATCGGCTCTATGTGCGTCCCAGTCTGCAGCTTGGAATGCAGTGTAATGCACCGCAGCTCCTCATAACCCAACACGTTATCCTTCCTGATCCACATGTAACACGCAGAATTTATAAAAACAGAGCTCTTCTATCTGTTTGAACTAGACCTGTGCATTTAAAAAACTCAAATTACATCACAGAGCGGGCGGAAACTTCACTTTTAGTGATCCATTTTAAATTTCTGCTGCTGGCAATAAATAGAATTACTCAGGTGTTAGAAAATATTTCAATTTTTTTTTTTATTTGAATTGTAAATTTTGTTTAAGGCTTTATTTGATTGATAACTATAAATTCCCAATAATATGTATAAAACATATTTATGAAAACAACTTGCTTAAGAATTTAGAGTCCGAAAGTCGACTGTTTGAAGAAAAGCAGCAGAATCAGCGTAATTTGTATTTCTGTCAAAACGTAACCAATTTTAAAGTCACAGAGTCAAAGAAAACAAATAAATCATGAACTTTAAAGGATCTTTAATTTGTTTACAATATGTCTGACCAAAAGTGGAAAACTACAAGTAATAGATACAACCGTTCTCTTTCTAACTGCAGACATTAATTACTTGTAATAAGAGTTGAAGAAATTAGCGAAAATAAAAACTGGAAAATATTTGCAACAACAATTTGGGAGGGGGGGGAAGGTGTTTTTTTTTTTTCCTCAGCTCACAAAACTTGTGGTTGTGGCGTGTGTGCGGCTGACGGTTTCTTCATTTTCACACGTTTGTCGAAGCGTGTGTCTCTCCTGTGGACACGCAGATCTAATATGAACTGCTAACGGTGGTTTACACCAGATGTGACTCATAGTGGATCAAGAGGGAGGGTCAGTGTTTTCCCATGCTCCTCCTTGGTTGCTTCAATGCTTAGAGAGGGGATATCCTTATGCTCACACAAGTGTTTGATTGTGAGGTGCCTGTTTGTTTTCATGTCCACTTCACGTGTGCTGTGATGCTCTCTGTTGCTTCCCTGCAGGAAAAAGCCACAGTGTGTGTGCGTTCAGTAATTACCGCTTGGTTGCTATTGGATAAAAAAACAGATCTGGGATGTTTGGACACACACGGGCTTCCTAAACATGTACAAAACCTATTAATACACACACAAACACGTATATACATACATGTCTCTGTCAACGGCAAGGGTAGAGAGTTCAGGGTTTTTGCTCTGTGAGCCTTGTTTGTTTGGTTTCTAGAGAAAATAAGGTTTGAACATTTAGCCACACGCGTGTACAAACACATGGGCGAGAAGGCGTTTGTTATCATTAGTAGTCACGTATGTGCAAGTAAACAGCTTTTGTATGTTCCGTGTACACAAATCGCTGTTGAGCTCTGCTGCTGTACGTGGAGAATTATTTGTTAAATTGTCACTCAAATCATTTACGTTTGGTACGAGAGAGTCAAGTAATCAATAAAAATTCCCAAAACAAGAGCAAGAATTCACCCAAAATGTTCTTTTGTTTTGAAAACATGTGGTTGATGTGAGATTTACCTTTAGTTGAGATTACATTCATTTTAATTTACGTTTGTGCAACACTAGTTTTCATTCAATCTGATCTGGTATCTTGTTGTTGAACCTTTTCGGAGTTGAAATGAGTATAAAATGATTTAAAGGTACTACACCAAGACAGATGTCTGAAGTTTTAGCGGGGAAACACGATAAAAAACAATCTATAAATTTATATGCATCAAATGTATCATTTTTATTTGTCTTTTTGTGTTTTCCCCAGTGTTTTACTGAAATATTTTTATTCCTAAACACTAACACTACATTTTAAAAATCTAATTCTCTGTATGAAACATGTTCTTTTTACTGAATAACTATTTTTCTGCATCCATATTAACTTTTATTCTTTATATATCTGAGCGTTAGTTGTTGTTTATTTGTACTTTGCGTGTCCACTGACAGGAAATGTAAGCCTCTATTTGTTATTAATGTTTACCAGTGAAACTATCTGTTTAAGCACAATGTGTAGCGACCCAGTCACCTTAAACTTAAGCGTGTGTGTTTGCGGGTTGAGGTGACTGTTTTTATGTTTGCGTGTGTGTTAGTGACCTGTGGGAGTCTGAAAGTCGGGAGCTCCTGCCCAACACTGTGACACCCACTGTTGATGTTAGGGTGACCCTCACCTCCTTTGACCTTTTATTCTTTTGATTTGTTCATGTTTTCTTACCAACTGTAATTTTTTTCTACTGTTTTTTTCCTCCTTAATCTCTTTTATTTCCCTTGTTTTTCCACTTCTCTCCCTCCGCTGATGACGACTCGGGTACATTTGTGATAAACTTTGGCCCCCGTCTCTTTCATCTCCAACAGTCGGCAAACAAAAGCAAAAACAGACAAACAGAACTGAACTGATGGAGATCAAATCTTTTTTTTTTTTCTGCTGTAAATGTTTATTCAGGCACTGGCTGTCTCTGACAGACTGACCTCATTAGGTTCATTCTCAAACACACACACTATGTTATACATATGTTTATATATCAACAACACACCTTTTACAGGAATCAGTTTGACATTAAACTCCTTGGTTATTTTCACATCTGTTCAGTGTAAACATTCCTATGATTCTATCATAGATACTTTGTTACATGAGCACACTTGAGCTCATCAACACAACAGTGTTTTCCAACAACACACAGCTCTATTGTTATGAAGGCACAAGCTGTGGTGAACTCAGCGAACCAGAAAAACAATTGGCTCAGACTTCCTGCTGGCTTCCTCTGTAGTAAGGCAGGCTGCTATCACTACCACACACACACACACACACACACACACACACACACACACACACACAAGTGTGTTTTGGTATCCTTATGGGGACCGTCCATTGACTTCCATTGATTTTAGTAACTAGATTTATACCTAACCCAAACCCTTTTACTAACCTTAACCATTACTGATCTATAACTAACCCTAAGACTAACTAAAACTCTATTCACACCATACCTATAAACCTAACCCCTAACCCTAAAAAGGGGATTCCCCCTCATGGGGACCAGGCTTCGGTCCCCACAAGAACCCTCGGACCCCAGAAAGACAGTAAAAGTCAGGAAACGGGTCCCCAGGAGGTCAGAAATACAAACCCACACACACACACACACACACACACACACACACACACACACACACACACACACACACACACACACACAAGTGTGTTTTGGTATCCTTATGGGGACCGTCCATTGACTTCCATTGATTTTAGTAACTAGATTTATACCTAACCCAAACCCTTTTACTAACCTTAACCATTACTGATCTATAACTAACCCTAAGACTAACTAAAACTCTATTCACACCATACCTATAAACCTAACCCCTAACCCTAAAAAGGGGATTCCCCCTCATGGGGACCAGGCTTCGGTCCCCACAAGAACCCTCGGACCCCAGAAAGACAGTAAAAGTCAGGAAACGGGTCCCCAGGAGGTCAGAAATACAAACCCACACACACACACACACACACACACACACACACACACACACACACACACACACATCTCACAACACACACACACACACACACACACACACACACACACACACACACACACACACACACACACACACACACGGAGAATGCAAAGGGTGACAAGCCCCAGTGTCTTCCTGCCATCCTGTTTTCTAAGCAGTGTTTATTTTGGTCATGTGCCGGGTCCGTACAGGAAGTAGTTACCTCATAACAGTTTGTGTGTGTAAGTTAGGAAAATTAGGGAGGAAAAAAATCCAGTCTGAACAATGACAAACACAATATTTAGGGAATTATTGCTGCAAATAACTCAGAATTTGATCATAAAGATGGATAATTGACCAAATATGTTTTTTTTTTTTTTTTATTGTTGAGGGTTTTAATGGAAAGTGACAGATTAGTTTTGTTTCCAGCCTGAGCAGGTCATGATGCATTGCTGAAATCTAAAAACAGCTCAAATCAAAAACTGCTCCTGTAGTTTGATCTGAGTTCAACTCCAACTGCATCAGCAGACAGGAAAATAAAAGCTGCCGGTGGAGGCATCGGTGTTTGTACTGAATCAAAATGACTAACACACTCACACTCGGATCTTTTTAACATGACTCGGCACTTAGTCAATGTTGCACATGATTTATTCACAGAACACTATAGTTTGTGTTTGTTTGATGCCCTTTTCCTTCTAAACAGCGTTGACTCATGGTGTTTAATTTGCAACAAGCGCTCTGAATAGACGGTGTAGATTTTTTTTTCATGTAAGAAAATACACAACCCTCTCAGCTCTGTGTTTGTCACAAACTGCAGACCAGAACGTTCCATCCTTGTTCCTAAGCAGATTTGCCATGATTGCTCACATGGAATTCTGGATACAGACTTTATCCAACAAGTCTTCACTCTTAAAACCTTTCTCTTCCTCTACTTTTCATTCTCTTGTTTTTTTTTTTTTTAAAACAGCTTTCTAAAACAAACCCTCAGCACTAATCTTGTTCCCTGGGACACCCAGAGCAACTGCTCCTCTCTGAGACTCCTCCATCCATCTTCTGTGTATTTGTTGTCGAGTCACAGGGGCAATAGGTTCTCCCCATTGACACTCACCAGCTCCTCATGGGGGATCCCAGGATGTCCCCAAGCCAGAGATTCTGGGTCTGTATCTGTAATACCAAATCTTTTTGGTCAGGATCCAGATCTCCACCATATGAGAGTCATGGACTCCTCCTCTAAGACTTCTCTTCATTTCAAATCAGGTTTTCCATGTATTTGTTGCACTGTTAAGGAGTGGTACTATAATACTGATATTCTTCAGTCAACGTTCTCCTTGTACACCTGGATCTAAAGCAGCAGCCAAGACTGAAGGACTGGAACGTTAACATTTCTTTAATGTTAGCTAGCTAGCTAAAGCTGATCTTCCAGACCCTCCAACCAGTCTGGTGGCTTGGAGTGAACTCATCTTTCCTAGTGATGGGCGTGGCCTGGATATGCATTAATAGATTATAATGCCCTCTAACCGTGTGGTCTTAGTCAGGCAGAGGAATCTGAATTCTGGGTCTAGGTCATATGAAGTCTCAATCTTTACAACTGCTTTTGGCTGCAACGACTCAGGGGGAAATACTAGTGTGATATACACTGCATTAGCTGCTCCATGGTTGGGCAGTCAGTGGTGTGCTGACCTCATGCCATGTTCCATTTGCTGTCCTCCCCTGAGTCTCTGTCCGTACATGCAACTGGGATTCTACAGTCGTTTATTCATCCATACGTTTCAGACACTTCTTACTTATATAAGAATGAATATTATGAATTGATTCTGATTGATTTTTGACAATGTTTTAGACAAAACATTATATAGAGTGTAGTTGTTCCTGCCTAGTATTGTTCATTCTTTGACAATGAATTAGATCATAAATAGAAGAGATTGCCCTAAAGGAGACTATAATTACCCAATGGATGTTTCTGATATGCATCTCCTCCCTGATTGATGAACAAAGGGGTAACAACTGTGTAAACGCTCACACTCACATGATCTGTGTATTTAATCGACATAATGTAAGACCCTGCGCTTCTCTTGCACATTCCATGGAATTTTTCAGAGTAATCACTATTGTTTTCATGAAGCAAAGGGGTCAAAAGGCCAATGAGGTCAGCTGAAAGTTGAATACACACACACCCACTGACACATGAGCGCACACAAACACACTCTGAGCTCGATAGCCTTGTGGTCATTGTTCACCTTGAGATCCAAAACATTTGTCACAAAGGGAACGGGACTTCTTTTTCTGTTTTGTGAAGAAGTCTTCTTCAGTTTTTTGGGAAAAAACGTTTTCAATTGACATGTTCTGGATGACTGATAATCGACACAAATTTTGACCTTGATGTATTTGTTTTGTTTTCTTCTCTTTGGGTTTCGACACCAACGGTTACAAATGTAAAGAGTAGATGAAGAGTCACACAGACTGAACAGGGTGTCCAGTGTAATAAACATTTCCTGGTGTTGTCACATTCAAACTTTCCTCGGTTATGCAACATAAAGTGAACACATTGCAAATAAAGAACATTTCAGGGTCTACGGTTCACCTTGGAGAGGCTCCCTTCTGATCGTAATCAGCTTTTTTTTTTCCCTCCAGTGTGTTTCTGCATGTGCCATCAGCGCTATCAATGTCAGATTAGTCAAGGTAACTGAATGTAATATCGCTCAGACTTAATCTTAATTGGCCTTGAAGTTTAGCTGTTATTAAAATGAAGAATTCTGTAAAATTCACCAAGATAAAACAAAAATCTGGTTTTAAATGTTAAATTTGGTGTTTTTAAGCTTTAATCACATGGAAACAAACTCTGATTAGATTTGAAGTTCACAAACCCGAATAGATTCAACAAAACAATCATATTTATTGACAAGCCAGAGGTCAAAACTGTGTATCTAGGAAATGTGGCAATATTAGCAGACAAGGAAGACAACAGTTGGTAAGCAATGCGTCATGACACGGTGACGTGGAAACCGCAGTCCGGAAACAAACCGAGGTCATGCAACTACTACAGTTCACATAAAGAAACAACACTGGAAATCTTGTTACAGTAAACAATATCAGATGAGAAACTAAATCTGGGGAAGAAAATATTGCAAGTGAGTCACTGTAACTGGCATCCAGGGGTGTAAAAACAAAGACAGGAAGAAAACTGATACAATATAAACAAGTCTAAAAAAAGAGAAAAAAAAACAGGGAATGACATAATTGCATAAAAACGTTAGCACGCACAGTGCATGTAATAATTATTTGCAAATGTGCACAACAAATTCTCACGTCACAAGTAAAATTAGCTCTGATTTTATCATGTTGCAAATTGAAAATTAGAGTTCCCAAAACGTCTCAAAAACATACTTCATTAGCATTTAATGAGAGATTCTGATCGTGAAGGTTGCTTGTGTTTAGTTTTTTTTTGCAGCCAGCAACTCTACAGCAGGAATTTACTGCACAAAACAGTTTCAGGAACAAAAAAATGCTACTTTTAATACTTGCTCACAATGTACACAGAGAGCACAAGCGTCACATATCTAAACTGTAGGTCTCACTTTCCCTTGACGCTCAGTGACTCATAAAAGCTTGTGAAAATGAAATATGAAGTAGACATTTGCCTTTTCAAATAGTCCATTTATAGATCTCTTTGAGAAGGCGCTTCAGAAGAAAAGCTTGAATTTCTCATTTTAGACTGCACAATCACTGTTTCTATTTAAGTGGTGCTGAGTGACTGCAGCATATCCAAAATAGCTCCTGCTTTTGTTGAAGCGTCCTCGTGAAAGATTCTGACTCAGCGCCTGTGAAGCACAGGAGTGGTTGAAAAAGTCAGCCAAAAACAAGATAAGCTGCGCTATTAAATTAACAAAGTTTTAAGTAAGTATTCTAATAATAATATGTTAGCTGAATTTAACCGTGTAGTTTACCCTCAGTTATGTCTGACAGGCAACTTGACTGGAATAAGTCTCTTAAATAACTTATTTTTTCTAATCATGAGGTTTGAAATAAGGCTGATTTTACTCACTGGACAAATATGTGGTTTAAAAAGTGAAGGTCAGCCACATCAAGTGATAAGAACCTTGAAAAAACACTTAAATGTTGCGTCATATTTTGGAATTTTGGAACTTTGCAAGCATGGTAGTCCTTGTCATAACTTCAATCCAAAAATTCCCTCATTTCACCACACTTGAATTTGGATTCATGTGATTAGAGAATTGCATTCAAAGGCATTTTACATATGCATTAATCTTTAAATACTATTATAAATGCTCACACATAAACACACACACACACTACTGCTCTTATGGGTTAACATTGATCAGATCACGGGTTCAAACGCTGAAAGTTCCACGGGTTGCTATAGAAACTAGAGCCAAAATAAAGCAGCTGTCAACATGGCAGTGGCAGATTCAGCTGGCACGCCTTTGACATTTGCACATGAAAAAAACACAGTCCTCTCTGCTCTGGCACCTAGAAGCAGACAACCCCCCAAAAAACGCTTTAATAAACTGAGAAGACTGAGACAGTGATGCAAAGAGAGCATGGAGGTAAAACCCCGGTGTCTGTTGTCCCACCAAAAGGCACACTGACCAGCTGTTAGTAGCAGCACACTGAACATCGAAGCCTCCTCTTCCTCAGTGTTCTAGGAGCTCAGAAAGAGAATCTGTGATTTCAAGCTGGTGCTCAGGGACCTGTAGAGATCACCAAACCTCAGTAATCAGCTGTGGCCCCATACCAACAGCAGCAGTACTTCTCTGTTTTTTTTAATTTTTTATTAACAATGAAATGAATGCTCACCAAAGGCTGTGCATGCACGGACAATGATGTGCAGCTTAATAAGAGTGTATGTCAAGCACTATAGATAACATAATGGAATGTGTAACTATTGAAATCCAGTGTAGATTTGAAGATGGGTTGCAGGTGTGACTCCTCATCAGTACAGCCAGAGTAGCAGGCACCTTGGTCGTGCCCAGAGCTCACCTGAGAGGAAGAAAAGAAAAAAGTAAGCAGCTTCCCAGAACCCAGAACAGGTAGTTTGTTTAAACCATCATGGATGTTACATTTGTATGCAGATGACTCTCAGTTGTACTTGATCAAAACTTTGAATATTCTAATCCGCCTTGTAAATTCTATGAATATCTTTCTAACCACTGAAAGGAACTTTTTATAAGGTGATGAACTAGTCTAGATTTTTAAAATTCTGCAATTGTTGCTTCTGATCCAGATATTGAGAGCAGACATTATTGACTTTAACCTTGTATATTACAAGGATTAATTCTAGGGATGCACCAATACCGATACCATTCTAATGTACTGTACTTGTATTGGTTAGTTAACTGATAACTTGAACCGATATTTAATATTTTTATCAAATTCACCATCATTTGTTGTATCAAGTAGAGAAGAAAATAAAACCTGTCTTCCAATTTATTGCATTTTTTTGTGTGGTAGAAGTATCTGCTTTGGTACTCGGTATCGGCAAGTACTCAGATCCAAGTATCGGCATCGTATTGGTTTGAAAAAAATGGTATTGTTGCGTCCCTACTTAATTTTATTTGACCTTTCAGTTAAATTAACCTTGTTTCAATAAGTTCTCATTTAATTCTTGTGGTATTTTGTAAAATTTGTCTTTCTACTGATACAGTATGTTAGTTTTACTCCTGTCCTTTAAATACTTTGGTAATTTTCACTAATTTTTAAACAGTCAGCCAGTCCTTATATATTAACTGCCAAACTACTGGTCTTGCGCAAGTTCCAGTTTCTTGTTCTGTTTTTAAAGATTTAGTTGTTTTGTTATGTTGTGGTACTTTCCTACTTCTACTGCATTTTAAAATGTGTTTTGTCCAAGTAGTAATTTGTAAAAAGAAGCTCTTCTTTACGTGCTGCCTTTGGTCCTTTTTAGGTCTATCTTCTATCATACCTCATAGCACTGTTGGTTCTAATATTTACAGTCTAATATTTACAGAACGATTTTATGGCCCTCTTTGCTCTCTGTACATACACACGCTAAATTTCCAGCTGCTTTCTCCTTTTGCAGAACTCTTTCCAATCTACTGTTGAAAAAATAGAAGAAAAGTATTTTTGTTTTGTCTGACGGTGCGTAAAACAATTTCTTTAGGATTTGAACACCTGAGAACTAGAAACCAACCTCACTAAGTTCTGGTTTTCTTCTAAAACTACAGAGAAATCCTCCACCTTGACCTCAGCTGGCCTCAATTAAGCAAACTGAAAGTGGTGACTCAGTGTTGAGTGTTACATTTTCATTTGCCAGTTAAAATAAATGCACAGAAAAGTTTAGCTTTGGTTAGTGGAAAATGTGGCATCTAAACAGCCTGGTTTTATAGTAACAGTGGGAGTCTGCAAGACATTTAATAGAAGTAGACTATACATATCATCCCACACTTACACCGAATATTTGCCCTTTTTTTATTCATCATAATCTAAACATTGCAGTCGCAGCTGTGGCAACGAGGTGGTGAGAGAATTCACTCTGAGTCACTTCAAATTTATTTTTCAAGCTGATGGTGTGATTTAAAGCAGCAGCCGATCACCTCTTATACCAGGGTACAAGAATCACACGTGGCCCATAAATAAATCGCACAATCTCCTCATGTCATGCTGTTGTAGCTGCCTGCAGTATGTCAAATAAATCTACACATGTGACTTGGCTTTGTAATCTTAGACGGATTAACGGAAATACCACATGTTGTGCGTTTTAAGTCAAAGATCTTGACTGACCCTAAAAACACAATGGTAGATTTGTGTTTCGGCTATATAACAACCGAGTTGTGCTGAAGAGTTTTATGCAGAAGGGATCAGCTATTGCAATCCCAAAACGCTTCATGTAGCAGGAACTGATTTTTGTAAATATGTGATGGTCCGATTTTTACATGTCCAGATGTCGACGTTATCATGGAACATGTGTGTTTTTACAAACTGAGTCCAGTCTGAAGCAGAGGAAGGTTTTTTGGTGATGGAAAATGATCAAACATATTTGGATATGTTGTTGAAGAAAACAGAAAATCATTTATTTGTTTGTTGTCAAATTCTTGACGTATCTCCTGTGGGATTTTAGAACAGTGTAAATATTCATGTGGTCACATGTGTAAAACATTAAATTCATGTGGTTTATCCTGTAAGGTTTGTTATTTTGTTTACAAATAAGAATCAGATTTATTTGGCAAAGACTGACATGTAGAGATAAATAGACATTGTTAGATATTAATGCTTGTGTTTTGTTATTCAGGTGGTTGCCCTCATTCTTTTATTCATCCACCTTTCTTTCCTTGTTCTGGGTCTTCTCAGACTGTGTTCTTCATGACTTCTATTTTTCTTCAGACCTTAGTTGAACCTCTTTCAGACCTTATCACACATCCAAAAAACACACTTCATGGTTCTCACTGTTGAAGTGGGGGGTCACCCTGGGCAAGTCACCTGTTATGTGTATAATTTTAAAGCAAATATTAAGGTTGTCATAATACACACAGCAGTTGCTTAAATTTGTGTCTTTAGAAGAATAAACTCTTAACAGGTGCGTGCAGTACGTCTGCTAGCTGCATAAACCAGAGAAATGAAATGCAATCTTTAAGTTTTATAAAGCGTTGATGGTTTGTGCTGTTATGCACCTGCAAAGACCCACAAACACACACATACGCACACATACACACAGGCAGGAGAAAGAAAAATGTGGCAAATCTGTCAAGGAAACCCCCGGAGAGCTGTGTCTCGTATCTTGGCACTGCTGTACCTGATCTCTGACAACCATACACACACAT
Source organism: Pachypanchax playfairii (assembly GCA_006937955.1). Lineage (NCBI taxonomy): Eukaryota > Metazoa > Chordata > Actinopteri > Cyprinodontiformes > Aplocheilidae > Pachypanchax > Pachypanchax playfairii. The sequence continues at coordinate 497,214 of SSNP01000165.1, forward strand.
GAACACACACACACACACACGCTTTCTAGGGAGCAAGTGAGCCATCTAAGGACACAGATGAATATTCATGGACATATTCTAGAGACAGTTGTGTGTGTACATGTCTGCATCCTTTTACATGGTTCTCGCATTGCTGCTGTTTCCTAAAGATCAAAGCAAGCTTGAAATTTTCTCTGTGTCACTCACATGCATGGGGAGCCTGTAAAGTGTTCCCTTCCCCATCACACAGAACCCCCCCCCCCCC
>SSNP01000165.1:502853-541071 GCA_006937955.1 Pachypanchax playfairii
GGAAAGAATGCTGAGTTGGATCCAAAGAACACCATACCTACTGTAAAGCATGGGGGTGGAAACATCATGCTTTGGGGCTGTTTTTCTGCAAGGGGACCAGGATGACTGATCCGTGTAAAGGAAAGAATGAATGGGGCCATGTATCGTAAGATTTTGAGTGAAAACCTCCTTCCATCAGCAAGGGCATTGAAAATGAGACGTGGCTGGGTCTTTCAGCATGACAATGATCCCAAACACACCGCCCGGGCAACGAAGGAGTGGCTTCGTAAGAAGCATTTCAAGGTCCTGGAGTGGCCTAGCCAGTCTCCAGATCTCAACCCCATAGAAAATCTCTGGAGGGAGTTGATAGTCCGTGTTGCCCAGCGTCAGCCCCAAAACATCACTGCTTTAGAGGAGATCTGCATGGAGAAATGGGCCAAAATACCAGCAACAGTGTGTGAAAACCTTGTGAAGACTTACAGAAAACATTTGACCTCTGTCATTGCCAACAAAGGCTATATAACAAAGTATTGAGATTAACTTTTGTTATTGACCAAATACTTATTTTCCACCATAATTTGCAAATAAATTCTTTAAAAATCAGACAATGTGATTTTCTGAATTTTTTTTCCTAATTTTGTCTCTCATAGTTGAGGTATACCTATGATGAAAATTACAGGCCTCTCTGATCTTTTTAAGTGGGAGAACTTACACAATTGGTGGCTGACTAAATACTTTGTTGCCCCACTGTATGTAACATTCGCTTTGCATGGGCTGTATTCTGATACCGTTTGGTAGCACTGTTGCCGCGAGAAGATCTTGGGTTAGTAACCACACCCGGACTTTTGTGCACAAAGTTTGCATATTCTCCCCATGACTGAATGGTTTTTCTCTGGGGATGCCAGCTTCCTCCCACAGACCAAAAACATACATAATAGGTTAATTGGCAACTTTAAATTATCCCTGGGTGTGATTGTGTGTGAGTATGTGTCCATCTATATGTGGCCCTATGGTAAATAAATCAAATTCAGAGTTACAGGATTTAGTTTTACAACTCCTCTCATGGCATATGGAGTTCCGCAGGGATCAGTACTTGGTCCCATTTTATTTACAAACAAGCTAATATTTGTTGATACCCTTAAAGTTAATTGAAACAAAACATAATTATTTTTGAAAATAAATGTAATTAAAAGTAACCATTTACTTACTCTTGCATGCTTTTGGCATGTAATAGAATAAATGTACATTTGTTATTTATTTTTGAACCATTTTCCAAATGTGAGTGAACAGTTTTATTAGCATCCCTAAAAAGATTATTAATCTTGTGTTATAGTCATGTTTTAAAATAAACGTTTAACCTTAATTACTACCACAGGTGTCTTCAAGTGTTAAAGCTGTTTAAAGGGAACAAACAGGCTTTTGGGTAGTTTTGTATGATTGGGTGCACCACACTGAACCTGGACCAGACATGATCTCTGAGGATCTCAAAGAGAAGATTTTAGATATCTATGTTAAAGGTAAATACTATTAGACCATCTCCAAGCAGCTTCATGTTCCTGTGAGCAAAGCTGACAATATTATCAAAAAGTAACCATCCTCCCAGGATGAGGGCACAAGAGGAACTGAAAGCTCCAGGTTGATCATACTGATAGAGCAAATGGTTTAAAAATCATAACAAACAAACCAAAAACCCAATAACAGCAACAGAAAAAAAGTCAAAGAAACTATCCAAAACCATTCAGACTGAACCACAAGGTAAAGGTCACCATCCATTGCATTCTTAAGATAAGTTCAGCTATGGTTGTCGGTGGAGTGGATTATATCAAAAACACTGATTTCAAGGGTTGTTTTTATTCTCAGCAAGGAATGAGTGATCACAGAGATGCTTGTCTTCTACCAACTTCCTTAACTTAAATCCAAGTTTCACCTGAAATGAACCCACATAGACAACACAAAGCTAAAACATCATGCAGTGGGTCAATCATTCAGTTTGCCTGACAACTGGAGAGGGAGACCTTTAAGAAAGGTCAGTGGTTGAAGTGAGGTAACTAAAGATAACACACACACACACACTTGTGCTCATGCACATAAACACTGCCGAAAAGCCTTGTGAGATCATTAGCAATGCTGAGTCACAGAGAAAGAGCAAAGGTAAGAATCTTGTGGCTAGTGTAATAGTCACATGCTGCGGACACAAAGTCATACACACATTTTTGTCAGACTTCCAGGTCTATAACAGGTGTAAAGGTAACCTTTTTACCCTATTCAACCTAGTCCATCTGCATTTAAACATTGGTTCTACCAGGCCTGAGTGCCAGAGTAGATTAGGCAAAAGTATATTTTTACTCAGCAGGCAGCTTTTTGGGTTCTTTATTGTACACATTTATATTTACTTTGAATTGCTTGGAATCCTGAAGATACTCAACTAATCAAAAATGTTGTGACCCCCCCAATCACAAAGGTTCCTGGTAGATTAAAAAGTAAAACCTTCTTCATTATACTCTAGTAGTCTGTTGACTCTGGTTCCTGCTGTATAAACAGACAGGGGTAGAAAAAGAACCTTGTACCAAAAAATAAGTTCCTGTGGTTTTTTAATATGATTTCATGGCCACCCAGTAGATGTTTCAAATCAAGTTATGGAGGTTAAATGCAAACCTTTTTCTGCTGAATGTCTTCATTTTGAAACCTTGTTGGCGACCGGTAGCGCACATCATACATGATCCCTACATCACCTTTGAGCTATGTCATCTCCACCTTACACATGTTCTGTGTCAACTCTGTGACTACCTCCGTTGTCAAATCAGCAATGGATCAACTCAGTTTTCCTCAATCGTTTCACACATTTTTAAACACGTTAGACTGAAACTTGTTTCAGTTGAAAATGTGTGTCTTCACATATTTTTCAGATCTATAGTTTTTTTATGACGTGGAAGCAGAAAAAACTGCATCTAGATTCTTTCTTCTTACAGATTCATGGCTTGAAAAAACCTTCCACTTCTCTGTTGACCTAATGTTATGGTTTACATCTTGTTACTCACCTGTGTGTACTTCAAATAGCTGTTATATTTACATTCTTAAGATGCTTAGGTGTGTTTTTTTTCCCTCCTTACCGAGTGCTGCCTTCATTGCTTAACAATGGGTAATCCCATTCTCTGTATTATCCACGTGCACGTGGGAGTGTGCAAGTGCATGTTTGAGCATTTGTGTGCAAGCCTGAGTGTTGTAAGAACATTCACATGATGAAGTTGGGCCAGTACATGCCCACGCCCGATCACATTCCTATCATAGCCTGCATTTTACTGGATGATTAGCCAAAAAAAAAAAAAAAAATGCACAAACACAAAGGTGTTTGTTTTTTTGGGAAAAGCTTGTGACCTGGAAGTAAGAAAGAACATGTTTGTGTAACAGAATGATTTATCTCATCTGATTACATGACTTGAATAAATAGCTTAGAGGATGCAGGTTTTTCTTTCTCCCTATTAAACATTTACAGATGTTAAAATAAATATTAGGGATAATTTTTATGGCTTATATTAATAAATGTCATTAAAACTTCTCATTCACTTCTTCATTCAAAATACAGTTAATACATAAGATGTTACAGCCCAACATGTTTTATCCAATGATTTAGTGTCCATGAAGATACAGCGAAGGCTTTACGCCAAAGCTTCCTTCATCACCACTATAAATAGAAGATGTTCTGAAACACTAGCTCTTCCATGAATGGCGTGGAAATCCAGAGTGTGTGCAAGTGTCACTTTGATATTCACGTGCTTGGTGGTTTGAGCATGACATTTACGGTGTGTGTGCGCTTTAGGGGGTTGAGTAAACCTCATGATGCTCAGCATGGTCATAAGACATGTCCGATGGCAAGAATGGGTGAGCTGATAGAAAAGAGAGTGTGTGTGTTTTGGAGGTGGGGTGGGAGTTTGACAGGTGTGGAAGCGTGGCCATGGGTCAAGCGGAGCGAAGATGAAATATCGGTGGGAGGATTGTGTGGGGAAACCCATTGAGAAGTGAATTGGGTGAACGAGACAAGAATGTTGGAGTATTATTATTCAGCCTCTGAAAAATAACAAAACCTATTTCAATTTCATCAAACCGACCCAGTTGGGTGGGTTTAAATCTCTGCTGCTTTTTCCACCAGACTGACATTGGGAAAGTGGGACAGAGTTTAGTACAGTAGGAAAACTGTGAGGTAACTGAGGGAGACGGGAGTAAAAAAGATGGACAGTTTGTGAAATCTCTGCATAATGTCATGAGACAAGAATTAACTGGTAGTTTGTTGTAGATATCGCTAGCGTCCATGAGGCCTGTATGAGGCAGCGTGTCAGTGGTTTCTTCTTTTGGAGGTGTAATCTAATACTGTATGTGTTGTTAGTGGTGGGATTCATAAAGTAGGTGGGGCTGCTTTGATGTCTGGTCCGGCTGCATGACTAGCTCAATGTATGTCTCCGTCCTTAGATCCTAAATGTAATCAGGGAGTTGGAATACATTTATATTCAAATTGCATCGAGTCTCAACATATCCATGCCATGAAGACATTCTTGTAATTTTAAAACACGTCACCTTCTAATCTCTGCTTTTTTTAAAGTTACAGCCCCCCAAAAATCTGAAAACACACAAAAGATTTACAGAATGAAGAGCAGAGTGTTTCTGCAGTGACATACACCCACCATATGCTTCTAATGAGTCAAATAAGTTTGCATTAAAGGAAAAAATGGGTGGAAATCTATGGATTTTCATCCAAAGTGCATCCAAAAACTATAATTCGTTTTTCATAACCTTTAAAAAATAAAATGTGCACGTTTTCATATCCAAATATTAAGCACTGCTAGATGAATAGTAGCAGGTGGCTTTAATTAATATACAAGAGAGTAAAATTATTGAGCCACCAGACTTTACATGTTCTCTCTAAGCAGACAGACTTCCTTGTAATTTTAATAGCACCTCGATCAATAATTCACTAGTTTTTTGTTTTTTTAATGTCTTTCAAGGATTTTCTTGGAAATCTGAACCATTTAAACATCAACAAGACTCTTAAAAAGTTGGGAATTGATTATAAATAACAGAAAACAAAGAAAAGGAAACATTTGCAGTCTCATCCTAAAACAGCCTGAAAAAAAACAAATTTTTTCGCAATAAAACTGATGCACATTCCATTAATTTTACTTTACATTTTTTTTGAGACTGAACATCTTTTTTCCCGTATCTCCTTCGGAGGTACTGTTTATCAGTTGAGAAGCCAATCATCTTGTAAGACATCTGTAATAACTTGGACACTTTGTGCATCTCAGCCTCCAAACAGAGGGGAGGGTTGAGGAGGAGGGATGTGGGGGGGCAGTCTGGACTCTGCAAATGAGAGGAAAGAGGAAAGAGACGTGGAGAAATGGAGACAGTGAGTGGGCAGGGCACTCAGAGCTGACAGGGCAGTGTGACATTTTCCTGTGAGGACAAATTGTTTAGTAAAATCAAACAAAGTGGTAAAAGAGAGGCAGGGTGACACGGCAGCATCAGAAGTTTGCAGCATTTTACTGGGATTTATTTATTTTTTTGCCTTTTGACTGGCTCGTCTTGCATCTGCTCTGAACTGAAACTCATTAAGGATTTCCTAATTGGCTCATGAGCCCGGTCATATGTTTGAAGAGAAACAGCACACTTCATGTGTGTCTGTTCCATCCTACACTAAAACCATCATATGTGCAGGATTTGTACAGACACACGCAAGATTAAATCATCGCCATCTGTCCACCGCCGTTATCTCGGTTAATCTCCTATTTTCATTCACCGAGCTCTCGCAATGATAAACTGTGGCGACGCAAAGGGACTGTCATCCACTTTCAACTGGTTTACTAACCTCTTTCCCAGCCATGCTGTACTACTCATCCTCTCCTCCCATCCCTGCGTCTCCTTTCACTCCCTTGGAGGCTTTTTAAGGACACGATGCACCCAGTGACCCTCTATTTTTTGCTTCTCTCTGTCTAACACACACACACACACCGCTCTCCCCCTTCGCTTGGCTTTTCTTCTCCTCCTGTCTTGCTCTTCTCTTCACCTGTATTCGTTTTTGTAGCTTTCTTTTCTATTCTGCCTGCAGCTTTTTGTAAGCTGCTCTGCATAGTTGGCATGCCACAGTCTAACATCTGGGCTGCAGGACAAAAACAAGGGTTGAAGGCTGTTCCTTCTCCGTGCAAAGATTAACAGCAGAGATGGTGAGCAGTACAAATCAGGCTCTTGCACTAAGGTGTGAAAAGAGTCAGAAATCAAGGAAAGGAGTATGTTTGTGCGTGTATGCAGGGATTCACCCACATGGAACTCCTCTATATGTACAACCAATGGGATAAATTAGGCTCCTCTCTCAGGCAGGTGTATGTTTAGATGTGACTGCGGCTGTTGGCACCGACTGGTATTTAACATCTTCTTGACAGAAGAACCTCAGAAAGAGGTCAGCTGACACATGCAGGAGAGATGTTAGTGGCCGACATGAGTGTAAACACATAAAATCCGATTCTCGGTAAGAAGATTTTTAGAACAAGCTTCGCAGAGAAGAACGTTTAGTGGAATCGGCACAATTTTATTTACACTAAATATATTTGTTTCTTCTCTTTTCTTGAGTGTAAACTTACAAACCATTAGAAAACAATTACAGTTGCAGTTTTTAGTTTTTGGGGTTTTTTTTTTTTTCAATTTGGCTGACTCAAAAAATACAAAAAAGGTTAGCTGAGATGATGAATGGATTGAATTATGATGACGAAAGCTCAGGAGCTCCGTAAGATACGTGCTGTGTTTCAGATCTGTTTATCGATTTGTGATTAATACATGTTTTGTCGTACACTGATTATTTCTTTGGATCAGTCTCCAAGAGGAAGATCCAGGGATCCCAGATGGTGGAGAGTGGGTAGAGATGCACCATGCAGAAGAAGAAAGGAGGTCTGTACTTCCACTGAGGTCCGTCTAGTTTCACACAGTTTCTTTAGACAACAGCTCAGGAGTTACTTCCAAAATCTACAAAAAGACCTTTTATTAACTTAGTCAACAAACCAAAACTTTCATCCTCATTCTGCAAATTAATGTGCAAATAGAAAAGAAAAAAAAAACCAACAAATGCAGTTTTGAGGATCCAGAGTTCAACTTTTTTGTATCCATTTTTGTTGAATATTCTGACATGACTTTGGCTCAGTTCATCCCCAAATCAGGATTTATATCTTTTTTCCCAGCGTACGTTTTGGGTTCCTCTACCTGCTTTGTACCCTCTTGGCAGGATTTTGGGTTTCTGAGTTTGTTTTTGTTTCATTCTAACGTTTGTTTTTTGTTTGTTTGTTTTAACCAGGATTTCTGTGATTTTATTTTGGAGGATTTTCTGTTTCCTGTTTTTCTTTTTTGTTTTTTTGCTTTACAATTATTATTATATTCAACAGATCTGGTTGTTGCTTTGTTTATTTTTGCCTCTGGCTTTTGTTTAGTATTTTTTTTTTGCCTGTGTTGTATTTTCATAATTATCCTTTTTCTAGTGTCTCATACTTTAGTGTTTTTTAGTTCCCTCTTAATAATTTATTTTCCTAAAGTTCCATCAGTTTTCCAGTCCCTCTTCTTTCTTTCTTGGTATCTGTTTTGGACTTTCTCCTGTGTTTATTCTGATATTAGTTTTGCTTTGCCACCTTTATGGTTTTAGTTTCTGTCTTTATAATTTAGTTTCTTTCTTTTGTAGTTAATATTCATGTTTCTTCTGTAAACTCCATCCTCCTGATGAGCTTACTGCTGTTCTCTCCAGCTGTACCCTTTTTGTAATCACCGTCCCTTCGCCTAAATACTCCTTTCTTTCTAAGATAATTTGTCAGTTGCTACCTTCAATGGCCCCATGTTTTGCCCTAGTGTCTCCAGTGTCTCACCTATGTAAGTTTTCCTGTTTTTGGCTGCCACAACAGTGATTTTGTTTTTCTTTATTAAAAGTTACTCCTCCCTTTGCCTCCTAAGTCAAATTCTGCTATTGGGTCCCGCCTTAATAATAATATAATAATATTTTTCCTATATTAATCCCTCGTGGGGAAATTTGGCTCTGCATTTAACCCATTCTCACCGTGAGGTGAGGAGCAGAGGGCAGCCATCTTGTACAGCAGCCGAGGGGCAGTTGTGGGGTTCAGTATCTTGCCCAAGGACACTTCAACCCGTAGCCTCTTCCCAGTCTCTTGTTGTAGGATAAACTCCTTCCCAAAATATACTACAACCGCCCCGAGGCAGCGGCGGGTTCAGTATCTTGCCCAAGGATACTTCACAAACACTCCAAACAACAACTTTTCTCTGTTTGACATTGACAGTTGTCCCAGATGGTGATGATTAGATCTGCTGAGGTAGATTTAATGAAAAAATGCTTCTGAAAGGGACCTGTTTGATTATTACTACTACAGTCACTGACCTGGGCTTTCAGAACACCAGATATCTTCAGAGTCTCAGCAAATCTCAACACATCTCAGGACACAATATTTGAAAAAATAAAATAAAATAAAAATAAAATAATAAAATTCTGTGAAGTTCACATCAGCTTCTAAAATAAGAAACACAATCCGAAACCTGTGTCTTTATGTCTTGGTGGAATGCCTTCGGTTTGGTCCTGTAAATTAACCCCATCTAATCCTTTTAATAACGGAGAGCTGATTCCAAAGATTTGTACATACATTACATGTTTTCTTATTTTTTATTCTAGTTAAATTTCTGAGTGTGGCATGGATTTGGCTAAGACTAAAGAGTCTGAAGAAAATCAGTGTTTATAACTAACATGATGTAAAACAAACTAGCGTCTATATCATAAGATCAAGCAGCGTTCATTAAGAAGTACCTACTGGGAACCTTTTGTGTTGATTCCCGAGTGCAGCAAAGATTTAATTGGTCACCTGATAATTGCTTCGACAGTCAAAGTTGTTTTGTTGCATAAGAGCGAAGAAACAACTAAAATTTGACTCAAAGTTTCAAACTTCCTTCTTGATTCTGAGGAACGTTTGCTTTGGGACACAAACCGAGGAATGTTGAAGTCATTCACAGCTTCAAGAAAAATAAAAACCAAAATGTGTAAACATGTTTACCAGAATCCTTCATTTAGCTGTATTTTATTTATTTTTTTAAGCATTTGCTTAGTTGAACGGAAAATTCTTTGTTTCTGTGCAAAGCTCATTCCACGATGGTCAACGGGGAAATTAAAGAAGGTTTCATGGGTTTACCGGAATGTTGATTGGATTTTTCTAATTAAAATACTCCTTGGCAGTTGTTATATCTTCTCTTTACGTTTTTTTTTTTTTTGCACTCAAACTTTTTCTTGAAGTTTATAATCTTAATAATCTGACTGAAGGCTGAGTTTGAAGAGGGATGTGGTCAGAGACCTTATTGTTGGCGTGTGTTTTTATCGTCAGCCCTCCGACAGGCAGCGGCTGTCTGTCAAATTGTGAAATTTTATGCAGCCTTGTCTGTGTGATTGACGGATAGCGTGCACAGAAGGGGGGAGGGGGGGCTGACACGTTAAGAGCTTTAGGGAATTTTTAAAGGAGTGTGGTTTGGACTTTAGAACCAGAAAGTAAACAGACAAAAAACAAAAGCAAGGAGGCTAAAGATGAGAGAAGACAGGTGATAGAATGAATGAACAGAAAAGGAGTTGATGTGTAAACCTGCAAGCTTTAATGCATTCCCTGGAGAAACATGTTTACAGCACTCACTTGCAGCATGTTATCAATAGTTTCACACAGCGGTAGCTATTAAGGTTGTGTGTGCCAATTACTCAGCCTCCATGGTCGCAGTGGTGGAGGAGAAGCTGCACGGCTTACAAGACCATTTTTCCAAACCTCGCCCTGTCTCATGCATTTCCTGAGAACACTAGCGTGCTCGTCCGGTGTGTGAGTGTGTAATTAAGCTCATTCATAGCACAAGTGATAGCATGCAAAGATGCTTTGTGAAATTAAATTGATTTATTTTGATGTAATGGAGAGTATTGGAGACAGCATGAGGTATCCAGAGCTAGAAACATTCAAATTAAGGTAGATGGTAGAGTTAAAGGTGTGTGTGTGTGTGTGTGTGTGTGTGTGTGTGTGTGTGTGTGTGTGTGTGTGTGTGTGTGTGTGTGTGTGTGTGTGTGTGTGTGTGTGTGTGTGTGTGTTTGTGTGTCTGGTTGGGTGTGTGTGTGTGTGGGGGTGTGTGTGTGTGTGTGTGTGTGTGTGTGTGTGTGTGTGTGTGTGTGTGTGTGTGTGTGTGTGTGTGTGTGTGTGTGTGTGTGTGTGTGTGTGTGTGTGTGTGTGTGTGTGTGGGTTTGTATTTCTGACCTCCTGGGGACCCGTTTCCTGACTTTTACTATCTTTCTGGGGTCCGAGGGTTCTTGTGGGGACCGAAGCCTGGTCCCCATGGGGGGGACTCCCCTTTTTAGGGTTAGGGGTTAGGTTTATAGGTATGGTGTGAATAGAGTTTTAGTTAGTCTTAGGGTTAGTTATAGATCAGTAATGGTTAAGGTTAGTAAAAGGGTTTGGGTTAGGTATAAAACTAGTTACTAAAATCAATGGAAGTCAATGGACGGTCCCCATAAGGATACCAAAACACACGTGTGTGGGTGTGTGTGTGTGTGTGTGTGTGTGTGTGAACACTGTAAAAGTGTGTGGCCTAAACCTTTATTGTCACAAATCCTGATAAACATACCTTTTAATTCTAAACAACAATATCATGATAGCGACTGATTAGCTTTAGCTAAACGTTCAGGGTAGCTAGCTAGGACCAGAATATTGTCTCTGTTACAGTGAAATCAAGTGCAGTCTTTGCAGTTTAGTAAATAAGAAGGAACAAATTATACAAAATGCCAAAGAAATTAAATCAATAAAGTATATAAATGAGAACACAAGGATAAAACATTTATAATTTAATCTTTTATATGTATTGCTATTTTTTTGTCTTGGTCATTTTCTCTCTGCTCCCCCCTCATGTTCCACACCTGGTTCTGCTCTCATCTGATTAGTTCTTTTGCTTTTCTACTCAAGCTGCACTCAATCAACAATCACCTGACCTTTGTAGAAATATCCCACTCACTCACCTGCCCAGAGTTTCTTGTGTTTTATGTGCTTCGGTTAAATTGGGGTTTTTAAGTTGGTTTATTTGGCTTTATCAGCGTTTATTTTTGCCGGTATTTTAAGTATTCGGTTTAAATCCTTGAGTCATGCCTGAGTTTGAATCCATTCACCACACGTTCTAACACTATTTGAAAATGATAAAGTTTAAATTTGGTGGAAAATTGAATGTTGGCTTGATGAACAGCTCTTAGTTGTCAGAACTCAAATAGCCTTACACAAGAAACTGAATATTCAGTAACCCAATTAAACTTGTAGATTTTATTTATTGTTTTTAGGAAAAAGGCAAATCCCTCTTTTTTTTTTTTTTTTTAAAGCTTCATTTATCTGGAGTTTCACACAAGTTTGGCCAACCTTGATCAAGGAAACTGCAGGTGCAGTTAACAAAAGGGTTTGCCAACATTTGACATACCCCTCCAATTTTCTGTGGAAAATTAAAAATTAAGCAGGTCTGGAAATAAATTTTATCAGAGAAATGTTTATCATATCAGGACATCTAAAAGTATTATAACTTCACCACAACCAGTCCAAAAGAAAATAAGAATAGGAGGAAGTAACAGTTTAAATTTTAAAATGTTACTATCACACTATCAAAGAAGACGATGTAAGGCCAAAAAAATACTCAGACTTTCCCAGCAAGATTAAAAATTTTCAATTTTTCCTTCTTATCTGTCATGTATTTGTAGTGTCCTTTTATTGGCTGCAGACATGCAATAACGCATGTAATTTGATGGGTAGTGAGGTCTGACGAATGTCACTTCTACCTCTAATGATGATTGAAATTGATGAAACTGCAGCTGCATTAAATTGACAGAACAATGTCAACAATGTTGAGTGTGTATGTGTGCATGCAAATGTGCAAACATACTCTCATTTGCAACATTACATAGTATGTGTCACTATATTGTGTTTATTTCCTGTGCCTTCACAGAGACACATCTCATTACCTGTTACTGATGGATTGCGTGAACATTTATGGACGCTGTACATACAGTATTTGTGTTGTAACATTTTAAGAGAGTATTAAGTTCAGATGGCTCTGATCTTGGCTGCTCTTTACCATCAATCTGTTTCCCTCATTCCCACCGTTCCTCTGCATCTAGCCCTGTCTGACAGTTTTGGCAGGTTGTCAGGTCTACTCCGCACACACGCCAATCAAACATCCAAGCTCCCCCACCCAAGCAAATAAGCAATTAATCATTAGCATCCACAAGCAGCCGATGCACTGAGGGCTGGAGAAGTGGGGGAGGAGACGGAGCAAGAGAAGAAAGAGGTATCAGGGTTCATTGAGTTCAAACCACACCCACCTCATACACACACACTCAGTTCCCTGGTGAATTGTGCGCCGGTGACTGTATAACAAGGGATTATCTTCTTAATAAGTCAAGGGATGAATTATGGAAATGAGCATGAGATGGACAAAAAAAATAAAAATGTGAATTGTGTAGCATATGTTTACGAACACAATAAGCCATTTTCTTTGTTAGGTTTATATTTGAAGTGTACACTTGGATGTTTAGTCTTATAAATTACTAAATGTGTGTTTTTGTGTGTAAATCAGGTATTTTTTTTTTTATCTAAAAGAAATTTGAATACAAATATTAGCAACTTTTATTATTGTTTCCTGTATCGTTTGGACACATTTGATCTAAAATGCAATGAAGAAAAAATGTCTTTGTTTTTTTAAAGGGTTAAATCTTTCTAAAGATCTTTTACACTACAAATATTGTTTAAAGCCAACATGCATCTCCAGAAGATTGTTGAGATTTAGCATAAAAATGACATTTTCTGCACCCAGAACCCCTTCCAGTCCACATTGCTTGCAATATTTAACGATAACGATCCACACAATGTTTCAAACAACCAAACGAGACTCCAGGAAGTCCCTGGTCTTGACCTAATCTGCACAACACCCACATCCTTTGAGTTTTTTCTCTCTTTGTGGATTAAGCAAATTAGACAGAGGTAATTGGCTTCACATGAACCTGTAGACTGGCATTTACCTGTGGACTGACTCATGTTTGCAGCTGTTTAATACTTATGCAAAGCAAAGCTAACTGGTTCCCAGTCGCAAATATGAAAGCTGAATCAATTTTTCCATTTGAATTTTCCCCCCAAGATCAACAACATAAACCTCCAACGTGAAGTCACGAGTCTGACTGAAAGTTATTTTGAAATAACTAGTCAGGTTAATATAAATGATATTTTGACTGTATGAGAATATTTAGACAAAACACAGGTGCTCTAACCTGCACATGATCACCTCCATCGCATATTGTTTGATGACATAATAGCTCACGAGCTACAAAAAGGACACTTTCACAAAGGTTAAAAGATCAAACTTTCAATTTGAGCAAATATTCCGAATGGGTACATGAATTTAAAAAGTATTAGTTATTCTTTACAATCACATTTTATAGGCTGTATCATTTCCTCTTTCTGTTTGCTGACAGATGGTTTAGTGGCCTCTCTTCTAATCGGTCCAGAAGTATAAATTGCCTTTACCTGCTATCAGTGGATCTTTTGATAGCCAAGGCGCTCAGGTCAACCTCAGACCCCTTGCAGATAATGTCACACATCCAATTACACACAAGATGCCCCCGTTTAATCCTATTGGGGTTTTGATTATGACAGAAGGGGGAATTCGTGTTTCTGTTGTGACTAGTGATGGTTTAAGTTAATAATCTTGGCTCAATATGAAGCATTGTTGCTAGATTAATCCTGTAGAGCTATTTTTTACAAAGAATGTTCAGGTGTCGGAACTGAAGGGAAAAAAAGGAAAATGTAAGAAACTCAGTGTCAACTCTGACTTAGTAAAGGACAAGATGTAACATGTGACTCCTAAAAAAATTAATCAGATCCTATTAAAAGTGGATTTTATTTGTTCAGCACATATTAGTCACACTGTATGATCCTGACCACCCCGACACTCCCCTGTGAAACATGAATAAATAAGTGACCCTGGTGTGTGCACTGTTGCACACTTCAGTGTGATGGCTGCATCCTCAAAAGCAGGATCTCAATAGGCTGGAGCTCTCAGTCAATAAGTTGGACACAGAGTTGTGATAAAACATTCTAACTTTGAGTTAGAATTACTCTAACTTGATTTGTATGATACTTTGTGATAAGTTTTATAGATGGCAGCATCACGTGGGGCATGGCTCGTCTCTAGGATAGCATTACACATGACGGCAGTTTGTTGGAGGAGCTCTGTGATGTTACCATTTTTATTTAACTTTTTATTATTTGTTGCTTGTTTTCTTTTTGTTTACTGTTTTTAATTACTTTTAGTCTAGTTTGAATGATCTGTTGACTTATTATTGAAAGTCCGGGGTGCACATAAAGAAAAGGAATGGTGAGAATACAGTCTACTGTGGTGCTCCTGTGCTGTCGATCACCTGATCAGACATACAACTGTGGTCTCTTTGTGAGGTCGTCCTCAATCCAGGTGATTGTGGAGGCATCCACCTGTGTCTTCTGGAGTTTTTTTATACAGTAAAACAGGTTGAATTGTGTTAAATACGCTGGAGGAAATCCAAAAACATGATCCTCACAGCGCTGCCTGACAGTGGTTTTGTTGAAGCAGGTGTATGATGGCGTCTTCCACTCCAACCTTATGGTGATACACAAACTGCAGTGGGTCCTGAAAGGTGCTTATTTAGGTGGACCAACATTAGTCTCTGACATTCATGACATTGGATGTTTGGGTAACTGGTTTATAGTAGTTAAGATGGATGAGATGTCTTTGGTTCTAGAACAAGGAAGGATGTTTTCCATAGAACTGGTACCTTCTCCTGGGTGAGACTAAGGTTGAAGAGATGATGCAGAATCCCATTTAGCTGATCTGCACAAGCCTTTAGGACTGCGTGGCTAACACCATCTAGACCTGCTACCTTGTTCCTGTTCATGACAAATGGAGAAACAGAAGCAAGTTACATTAACCTAAAGTCCATTCACTCCTTAGACCTTACCCAAAAATGATGCACCACCACATTAGGATCAGGTGTTGGTTCCTGTAGGGCAAACCAGTCTTAACAAGGTACATGATTATAAAAACCAGGTGTACACACACAGACACTATGTAGTATTTTGCTTGCCCTGACAGATTTTTCCAAGAATCCAGAGGGAATTTCACATTTCCTTCTTTCCTTCTCAACCCCGCAGATCAGCAGCATCATTATACGTGTTTGTCGCATGTGTGTGCACACATGCTGTTTACTGCCCTGGAGCCACTGGCGCAGGTTCGCCTACCATGTCACCTTGCTTCAAATCCCATGATATGCCACCCCAGTCACATGACAGGGTGCCTCCTGCACATACAGACAAAATGATGGCAAACTCTGTGTGCTGTAAAATGTAGCACAAATTCCTACTATAGGAATGTCTACTCTATCACCACTAGCTTTCGCCCTCACACAATTGGTGTGAGGGCCCTCACATGCACTTTGTGGTATGTGAGGTATGACGCTTTCATAGACAGACAGTCGGTCTCTGGTTGATATCTGATGAATGGGTGGTAAATCCAGCAGATAAGGTGTGACATTTCTGGTTTGGGATGCAGTTTACCCTTGTTAAATTCCAATCAGACAACAGGGACTCATTAAAGAACATTGTATCATAAAGATAAGACACTTCCTGTGAGCTTTTGTATCATATGAAATTTTTTCTCAGTTTAAAATACAAAGATAAAGATTCACTTCAGTGATTAGACTTTTGAGATGGGACAAATACTCTGATTACACAGGTTTACCATTCCTGAATAACACCATATAATGTCTAAACTATTCAAATTTCCAAAAAAAATGGGAAAACCTCTCTATTTTTTAAAGAATCCATTTCACACAAATTTCATGACTTTGTGGTTATTTTTTAAGTATTAAACAGTAATATGAAACGTTTTATATCTAAAAAACATCAGGAAACACTGATTAACAGACCTTTCAATATATCTGTGTCAAAATTCAGCTGGTTTCATCAGGCCTCGAGCTGCAACTCCTTAATATTCATTATTCAAATTTGCTGGACTCAGATTGGCTAACAAACTAGCCAATGAGAGCAAGGTATACTGTTTCCTGCCCTGCTGCGCATGGTAACGTAGTCTCTTCTAGTTTGTTACGTCTTATGCTACAGCATGCTAGGCGTGGTTTCAACTGCGGGAGCTGATGAATACTAACGAACCAAGTTATGACGAAACAGATACAGGCCATTTGGACCCGGGTGTTATCGCAGCCTGCGTAGTTTGAGAGATTAAAACTGAAAGAGAAGTTGTTGACCTGTTTTCACACCCACTATGAAGGTAAGAACACCTGTGGAGCTAAAGTATTCAACAGAAACCTCAGAAAAAACTTTTTAATGGAAGGACCTCTTTAAAGACAACTCTGAAGCATTTGTTGAGTTTTCTTATCAGTTTTACCTTGAAATAAATCAATTTAGATAATTTGTATTAGCTGTCAAATAATATCATTGTGTTCCCATTATTGGCAAATGATTTGTGAAGTTGTGTTAAACTGGAATGATGCTTAAAAAAACACTGACAAAGTAAAACCAAAGGTTAGTTTGCAGTTCATTTGTGCTCTTATTGGTCCAATAAAGATAAAAAGTCTATCCTGAGTTCAGGCAAGTAATTCCAGAAGATAAGAAGTTGCTTTCCCGTGAAATAGTCGGTTTTATTAGTCAACTCAGATTTGAATGTTTAGATTTGGGGGTACTTTGCTTTAAGAGATCGTACACGAGTAAAGTTGTCCTCAGCCGAGGTATGATTTTGTTTTCACTCAACGCTTGTGTGATGATGCATCCAGCATGGCTTTAGCCTTCAACGCACCATAGCAGAGACACTCCCCTATATGTGTTTACACTGTTACAGTATTTGTATATCAGACACGCAGGTTAGACCATGTTCATGTGCAGCCACGTGTCATCCAATCACTTCCCAGTTTGAGCGAAAGCCAGTTCACCAAGATATTTAAAATTTAAAGCAAATTCCATCTGCCTGCTGTCTGCTTCATCTTCTGTTCTTCAGATTTTTTTTCAGCTCTTTTTGTCTGTTTTTCGTCTTTTTCCCCCAAGCCAAAGTGGACAGCTGCTTATCCCTGATAAACGCCTGGCATTTGGCACGGCGAGAGGAGAGAGAGGGTGGGAGGGGACGCAGAGTGGAGAGAAATGAGGCACAAAAAAAACCAGGGGTGTGGCACATCGATCGAGACGGTGGCGAGGGGGTAAAAAAGACATCTGGGATTAAAGAGTTTTGTTGGCACCTATTAGAAGTGAAGGGGAAGCGGGTGGGGGAGGCGAAGACGAGGTCTGGTCATGACCTAGATTCTCAGACACCCAGACATAATAGGCAGGGCATTACCCTGCATGAACCCCCGTCTCCCCTCTACATTTCAGCTCAGTCAAAACAATAACAGAAGAGAGGAGCTGCAGGAGAAGATGGGGGCCCAGTTTTGGGGACGGTTCCAACCCACCACCTCTCACATGTGCAGCGTTCGGCTGCCCTGTCATTAACTCCCAGCAGCTGTGTTAGGACCCGAACCTCTGGAAATTCCTGGAAAGAAAACTTGAGGAATGTCGGGGCGATGTTTGAATAAACTTTTGCGGAGGTCTTTTGAACAGACTAACTTTATTAGGGTCTGTATTGTTTCTGTTCCTGGGAGGAAAAGAAAAGACTTCCAAATGAGGAGAGTGTAAATCCGTTAACCGAGTATGTACAAAAAAAGTCACATGAAATAGACTGTTTAGAGCAAGATAAGTGAGCTAATCACAAAAATTCTAAAAATGAATATTTTCTGCATGATGAATACTATAATATAACATTTGAATCTGCTTTTACAATCTTTTATATCGTGACACAGTGAGATTCTTTTATCTCTAACTCGTGATCAAAGTTTTGTCTGGGTCTGTATTTGTTTCACCTTTCTGTCTGTCTGTTGTTCCCTGCATCCTATCTTGTACCCGTTGCCGTGGTTGCAGTGTCAGATCCAGACAGTCAATTTGATGTGAGATGTCTCACTGAGAGACAACACGTGACCTGGAACCATCCCTCAGACCTGTCTTCATGTCGTTTGACACATTTACATTTACAACAGTCCATTAACTGCAGCTTGTCTTGCCTCTTGCAGAAATCAACTCATTGTATTTTTCACAGAGTACCTAAAAGTGAACATTTAACTACTTTTTTGTGAGACAGAATTATTATTTTTTTAGAAGCTGTTTTAAAGAATGGAGCTTTGAGAACCTGCAGTTTGTAGTTAATTGTTGTACACATCAGAATGTTTCTCATCTTTATATTTGTCTGTATTACAGTTTTAGAGTTTCATGGATCCTGCAGCCATTCATCGGGCTAAATCAGTCTTTCTGTATCGTTCAAATATATAAAATATTAGCAGACTGACGTGACATTTTTCAATTCATGAAAACGTAGTTATTGCTTTTTTTGTTTCAGAGTTTTATTTTATTGCTGAATTCATTTGTAGCATTGATAAATCTGATTCTGCTGTAAAGAGTTTTGCTTAGATCAGAAACAACAACAGCAGCAGTTTGCAGGTAAATACTAAAAATGTCGAAAGGTTTTTAATTTGAAACAAACCAAAAAGCCAAACTGACTGTGTAAAGCCAGAAACCAAAATCAGGAACAGAACAGGAAATGGCCAACAGAGCATGAGGATGAAATGGGAAGGTTGATTGCTGAGTTCATGAAGGTGAGTTATACAGATGTACAACATGTGGAATAAATGAGCCAATCACAAGCTGAGGGAAAATTATTAGCAATGAAAAATAAAAAAACATGTTAATATAAACAAGGATCAAACAAAAATCCAGAGAAAATAAAATATTGAATCAAACTCACAACTATGACACTAGCTTGTTGTATACATTTTTTTAAATTCCTGTTTTTGCCCAGATGTCAATATTAGGACAGTGATACATTTTTGCTATTTAATATTTTAGCCGCCTAATAAATTTGGATAGCCATTGTCACCAAATTGCAAAAGGCTCCATATAATTTCAGTTTTCTGCTCAGATGTGTTATTTTTCATCTCGTGAATGAATGAAGGATTTGAACCATTTATTCTGCTGAACTTCTGTACAGCTTCCAATCCAATTATGTGATGAAACAAGATAAATAGTCATCAACTGGCTGAAAAAACAAACACAACTGACAATATTTAGCTTTGCATCAACAATTTAATAAACTCCTTAAAAAATACTAATAAAACCTGCAGATCAAAAAAATTTAATTGCAGTTAAGATTAGGTGGATTTTTTAATATAAAAGCACCTTTTAAAAAAATGGCTGTCGGCTTGTTTTTTTTTTTTATGGTGAAATTAAAAGGCAAAATATTGTCTTGTGGTATTTCTGACAGTATCATCCATGAAAACGTTCTGTTATTCTAGAGAATCTAGAATTCTAGAGAAAACTATTTTCTCTACACTCTGGAGCCATTTTGCTTTTAGTGCTAATTTTATTCCAGAGGAGTGAAAAACTGCTTTTGTGCACTTTTTTTTTCGCTCGGTTCAAGTTGATTGATATTCTGACCCAAAATGCTGGTTTTTGGTCAAGTTACCACAGGCGGATCACAGGAATATTTGCAAACCCCGAGGTCAGTGGGGTTGGTTTGGGTTAAACAGAATTTGGTTGTGATCTGGGATGGAAAGTTAGTGAGTGCAAGCGTGGGAGGATTGTGGGTTTGCTGTGTAGAGAATAAAAAAAGGAAAAGAAGAGAATGAGGGAGGCTCATCCCATAGCCACCAGCGACAGGGACCAGCCACTGGATGCGCAATGTGCAATCATTCCAAATAGATGCTGTGCACCATAATAAGCATTTTGCACTCACATAGAGTGACAATTTGCACATAAATACCACTGCTGGACAATATCATAGTCTATTTTTACTTTTTGCTCCACAAGGAAGAGGCTGGATGTGAAAGTGGAGAGATGAGCTTTATACTTTCTGCACTGATCAAACATTTTTACACAAAAAAATGTAGTTTTAAGAAAATGTCTTTACCTGCAGCCTTTTCTTCATTCACAGCAACATACTGGTTGTGTCTACCACAGAACACAATACAGTCATTACACAATCAGGAGAGTGACTATTAAAAAGTGCCAGGGACTTAAAAACAGGGGGAGAAAGATCCTGTGAAGAGAGCTGAGGGAATCTGTCAAGCTGGCTCCTGCAGTGAAAACATGAAATTACCCAAGAGCACATGTTTCTCTCCCAAGGCCGAGGGATTGTAAATGTGCTGTCGAACAGCAGAATCCTCGCCAACATGCGTTCGAAAAGTTTGAGATTTCTGCTCTAAATGTAGCTGAGCTGCGACTAATATAACCTAAGTGCTAAATATAACGCAGCACAGCCAGGGGTTTTAATAAACCCAGCAACTAATGTCAGGGACACTTCCTCCCTTTGTTTCTCGTAGAAGAGGGTAAAAATAAAGAGCATGAGAGAGGGAACGGAAGTGGGACCGATGTGGCCAGACAAACAGAAAGAGAGATGAACATATTCACACTCAGAGTGTAACAAAGTGGTTCTGCTATGGAGAAGAAGAATGTAGGAACTTTTCTTGCTCTTTCTTTAGATAAAAAAAGACAAGTGGCTGGAAGCCAAAGTGATGCTTCAACTCCAAACAACAGAGCAGCAATAGGGCCAAGCAGGCTTGGATATTAGTAGTGTGTTTGTATGGGGTCGAAGTGTGAATTTTTAACATCAGCTCGATGTGGGACTGGAAGTCCCGCCCACTCAGCCTACACGTTTTTTTCTAAAGCATCAATCAGCTAATTACCATTAAACGTATTTATAAAAAAACATTTGAACAAGGAAAATGTGGACAGAAATCAGTACCTGGAAAAACTGATTTGAGGTTTATTTTTTAGATGGGACAATGTTTCATTGGTTAATTTGGAGAGGTGGGACTTCAAACAATACTTAATATTTTTTCAAGTAATTAAAATGCTATTTGTTTCAAAGCAAACATAAAACCTGTACAGTGGAGAGCTGATAACATCTCACTGAAAGTGACAAAGATCTTAAGAAAATCAAATGACAGCATAATTTAACCTGATTTCAAATTATTCAGCTTGGTGACAAAAATAGCGCCACAAAACCTGGTCTAAAAATAAAATGCACTGACATCATATCCGAAGTGCAAGTCTTTGGAGTGACACTTAATAGCATTCTACTAGCTACCTAACTGGGCCACTGATCAAAAACAATAAAGCTTATTACATGTAGAAGTAAAAAAAAAAAAAGGTTTATTTCCTGTAAATGGGAAAAAGGAGGTCTTTGATCTATTTGGGTCTATTCTTGGAAGCTGTTCAGGTCCATGACATGGCTTGACATGGGGGTGGAGTGGACTCTCTCATTATAGAGCTGAAGTTTGCAAAGGCTGTTATTCCCAAAGCAGAGGTTGACTGTTGGCACATTGAATAATGGATGATTGGACCCAGGTTCTTTTATTTTTCAAGACAAATGAGCCTCAGAAAGTAGTGGCTGGTCAACGCTTGTGGCCTTGGTGAAATGTATGAGAAGCTCACTAATTGCCAGTGAGGACACTGTGTTGACACAATGCATTCCTTAACCATCATAACTGATCGCCTATAGTCTTACTGTTAATCTAATATGACCACCAACCTTAAAACCACTTAAAAAGGATCTTTGCACATTTGGGATCTGCTTTTGGGTGCACAAAGCAGCTTCACAAACCATTTTTGTCAGTTTATGGTCCCCATCGTTACAGAAAATCCAGTCCACACACATGCAAAGATTGAATGAAGCCATATGTGCACAAGCCTATTTGACAGCCACTAATCAACAGCCAGCAACAGGTGCAGCTGGCAGAGGAAGAACACATGTGCATGTGTGTTCACTCATGTGAAATCAAAAACCAGGCTGCTCTTTAACCACTGTATGTATGAGCCACAGTAATGTGTCCTTTCCCCTCAGCTATACTTTAGCTGGTCTAAAACAGGAGCACGGTGGGATCACTTGGATGACATGAAGAAAAAACCCCATTAATCTCATCACCACATGAAGAGAAGAGGAAAAACTCCAATTTCAGAAATACAGGGACTGAAACGTATTCTGGCTTTGGCTTCTCGGTGGATTTAACTTTTCTGGTATATAAGACATATTTAAACTAACTGTCTCCTAAAGAATTTTAAATGTGATATCATGAGGCCGGTTCTTTAACCTCTACGTCTTCTCAGCGGTTCATCATGTGATCTGAGAAGCTGGACTACATGAAAGCTGAGAAGCTCAGCTATGACCACACACTTGTCCTGATGCATGTTTTGAAGCACAGCCAGCACAACCTGAACCTTTGGGTATGTGAAGCGTTTCCATACCCCCCTCCGCCACCGGCTATCCTGTCACCCTGTATCACAAATGAACACAGCCTGGGAGTGAATTTGTTTTTGCAACTTTTCTACAAGCAAACTTATTGGGGGAAAAATAAATTTATTTTGGGGCTATACAGGTGCTGGGTTGGAAAATCAAATCCAAATAGAAAAAAAAACAGCTGGTTTTTGCATATAGTTTATTCATATTGAGGCCCTTAAATTTAGGAGAAGTCAAAAAATGATCTAAACCTTACAAGATATTGAGAAAATGCTCTCAATTTGGTAGTTTTAACTTGTTCTAATAAAATGAAGGATTAATTCCAGTTATTTGGGAACCGTTTTGTTATGACGTTAGGGGCACTTTGAAAGTCATATGATAACATTTCAGTCAAGGTACACCAGAACCTGACAAGTCAACCACACACCTTCTCATGTGTTTAGCATCAGGCCAAACTGTACTATGTGTTTACTGCTAAACAGTGGCACACTGCCTGTTGTCACCAAAACAAATCTCTCTTTCTTGACATTCAGGATCATCTATGGGCTTATTTTATTTTAATACTTTTTTTGTCTTCATATTAGCAATAACTAAATGAAAAGTAAAAAACACTACAAAAAAATGAACAGGGACATAATGGCTGAGTATCTACACTGTTAAAGGGGCAAGTATCTCACTGGGCTGCAAAAAATGTCTCGAAACACTTGCAGTGGTTCTCAATTTTCTTGTAGGATTTGTAGAATCGTGCTGGCATTTTGCTTCATTTTGGACATGTCCAAAATGTTCTCCCAAAACAATTGCACATGTCTGTAAATCATCTCAAAATCTTCTCGATATAGTTTCCATGAGCGAAAGAGAGTGAGAACAGTGAATGTAAACTGCAGGAAAAGTGAAACATAATTATGATACTTTATAACTAAATCGGGACAAGTAATTCTACACAACTCTCCTAATGTATTCCCCATCACATGGTATGAAACAATTATATAATGGGTTATTTGAACCAAATTAGTGCAAATCCAATGGTACATTCCTGTTTTTCTTCTAACTAGTCACCAGCAGTCGTAGCCTGGTGAAATTCTGGGTTTTTGGTCTCATGTTTGTCCACCAACCTTAAAATTCAGGTGTTATTAAAGACTCCCACGGGAAAGGTTTGGCTGTATCCTCAGCTACCATTACAAAATGTCTTCATGATCAGGACATTATGTTAATCTAATGGACCTTCACAAGAGATAAGTGACATTACAATCTACCTCTCTTTCAGCCACCTGGGCTGTGAGGATGCATCCATGCATCCCATGAGTGAGTGATTGATGTTGATTGAAAGTCATTACTTAGCGCCATGCTGAACTCCTGACCCAACTCCAGGGGAAGGGTGGGGGGGGTAAACGACCCTCAACTCAAGGTCACAAGCAGCTTGTGGTTCATCAGGAAAATGAGATGCCTCTATACAAGTACATATATACACCTATGCACAGACATACATACACATGACAAAGACACACAGACTCACACAAGAGGATTCAATATCATATGCCATAATCGGCCTCTAAGCCTGAAGAGAGGGGGGGTCTCTGCGATAGATGAGCTTAGAGCACTTCAATCCTGTTTTATCTGCTTATATTTCCTGCACTCATAACTTTAGGGACTTAAAACAAGTCTAGGGGGTCAAGATAAGTTCAACCTCTCCATGACCCTGTGAAGGTATGTAACGGTTTGGCTGTTTTAGACTGAAACTGGAAGGTATTATTCAGATAATACAGTCTAGTATCGTCAATTTCCCTGCCAACCTTGAGGAAAAGATTTGTCAGCTTGGGATTTTTTATTAATCAGTGCAGATTACTGCAATATGAAAAAAACAACCTCGTACACACTATACCCACGGAGATGTATTTGCACACATAGCTACATCATCTCCTGGGAACGTGTTTAAACAAGCACTGAATGAAACAAAAGTGAAAAGAAAAAGCTGAAAATTGGATCACAATGTTTCCATCGTGCTTTCATTTTTTTCTCTCTCTCTCTCTCTGAGCAGGCTGCACATACTGCAGCGGGGCTCCTTTGCAGTCTTCTGAGAGGCTGGCTTATCCAACTGTGGACCCCCGCAAGGAGAGTAGGGGGGGTCAGGCTTTGGGGGGGGTGCACTGCTTTGGAAAGAAGGAGACTCAGAGGGCCACTCCATTCTGTTTTATTAGGGCCTCACTGTGACTTTTAGGAGTACGGTTGGGTTTTTAGCACATCTTGATTCTCCTGTATCTCTTTCATGTTTCTTTACCCTTTAACAAACACTCAGACACTCACTTACACATCTACGCATCCACATACTGGCTGCAGCCAGACTTAGCGGCAGTACGGTCAGATCCAGTAATGACCGTACTGCTTACTTCTCTCCCCCGAGACCTTCCTGCAACCTTATATGGGGGCATGAGACATGCCGTCTGTCATATAGCAGGCTAAACAAATTGCTCCCTATACATATTTCCCTGCAAGGCCGGATACAAACCAGATGTGAATTCAGCATAAATAAATTACAGGTACAACAGTATGAATATTTAAAGCCAGGCATGGTGGGGGCGGGTTTTAGAGATCTAATAATGAGTGTTTGAACCTGCGTCTGAGAAAAGATTTATTTTTTTGTGATTTGTTCTCCAAATGCTTATTTCTGGTTTATAAGATGCATAATATTTTAGAAATATTCCTTACCTTCTCCACCGCTCCCTTTCATGTCTCTCTGAGGTTTTTCCACCAGTGTAAGACCAGGGCTGGCGCTTGAGCCTGTTCTTATCTGGTTCTACATAAAAACGTTTGAGAACGGGTCTGGTTTTCCACGGTCAGAGAGCCAACATGGTGGACACAACACCGTTATTCATTGTTGCTCTCTGCAAGCTCACCTGCCTCTCTTTAGGGCTGTGGTTTAGTACTGGAACTGGGCCCATAAGAACACATGCCAACAGGTTGAAGGGGGTGTGTGTGTGTGAGGGGGGGTGTGTGGGGGGGTGGAAAAAACAGAAAAACAATGTGGGTGGTGTAGGGTCAGATGACTCAGGACATAAAGCAAAACACCCAAACCGAGAGGGGCGAAAAAAGTTTAAATTAACAGAAAACTCTAAAACCTAGAAACGAATCTGAGAGGGATGAAACATATCTGGAGATGGGAAGAGAAAAGGCAGAGGAAGGCAGTGAACTCATTAAAAGCTTAAGCTGTAGGGATAAGGCCGAACAGCAGTCCGGGTGAGGCAGGGTTAACTAATCTGAGCCATGGTTCTTCCCCTGGGATCTGGAGTGCAAACTTTGCTCCACACAAAACTACTGACGCTAATAAGATTGCAGGTGATTTCACTCTCTCCCTTGTTACGTACAGGACAGGCTCAGGTCTGAGGTCGCTGTAAGGACCGTATAAGCTAAATGTTTGGGCCTCTGCAAAGATCTAGATCAAGAAGGAAACTTTGAGGCCTCATTTCAGGCAATTGAGGATTATGGATATAAAAATCTTGTGTTTAGGTTTTCGGAGCACTCACAGTCTGGTGGTTGTGTTGAATTCATACCCAATTTTACTTCAAAAAGCCTCATGGAAATAATTTTTTAATACTGAGTTAGCATATTTTTCTTTCTTGACTCTGAAGCTCTTTTCAGACAGGCCATGAAAAAAGGGAATGTTCCCGGCTTCGTCCGTTTCGCCCTTCTGTCTGAAAGCGCTGTTGCGGTGTCGGCCCGCATAATCTGGTCCGGGACTTATCCTGCTGGGGACCTAGTAATAAGAGTGGATGTTCTGGTGCACGGTGTTTGCGTTCAAAACAGTGGCATCATCGACCTGAAAAAGAAAACTATGATTAACGACTGAATCGGATTGGCCGCAAATATTCCTGAACGTCTGTCTGAAAACGGCATGATAGTAATACATAAATGATTTGGTTGCAAACAACTGTTGTTGTTTACTCATTGTGATTCTGCAATATGTGTCCAGTGTTTTATTGACAACATGTCCTCCTATGATATGTACAGAGTAATAGCCATCTTTGTTGAATGGTAGCAATAAAGCCACTGGTTAGAGAAAAACGGGGCAGGCTCACCACCAACTTCCCCCCTACTCAGCTCTGTGACTACCTCCTTTGCTCTATAAAACAATGGCTATTTAACCTCATCACTGCTCGACTGTTAGTCTGAGAATAAGAGGTGTCTCAGGCCTAGCCTGAAGGTCTTTACTGAAAGGGACACACACCCCACGGTGCATTAGAGTTTGTTTTTATATCACCAGGACGCCCATGTCGACTCATTTTAGCTGCAAAAATACTAACAAAGGGGAATACAGAGCAATAAACTGTTTGTGAAGTCATGAAAACCACCAGGCATTCTACAAGATCTAAGGAATCTACTGATACTGATTAGTTGTAGCTTCGCTTTTAAATATTTACACATAGTTTAAAGATGTGTTATCTTAAATGATGCATTTGAGAGCACATGTCACAGCAAAAGCACTGAGGCGAGGCACTTTCGAAGAAAACCCAGAGGCGAAAGAAGAAGCTTAATTTCTCTTCATGCTCTCCATGGGCTTATTTTATACATTGTCTTCCATCTGCATCTTTGATGACTCTCTCGGTGTTTATTTTAGTCTTTTGTTACTTTTTCCTTTTCCATTTTGTTAATCTCAGTCAGCCTCTTTTTATATCCTCTTTCTTTAGTTTTCTCCTTTCTCAGTCTTTCCATAGTCTTTACTACATGTTGTCAGTCCTCCGCCTCGCTTTAGCCATAATTGGCTGCCTGAAATCATCCTTGCACATTGCACGTGCACACACACACACACACACGGGAAAGAGAGAGAGCAGCAGACACTGAGGGGGAGACAGAAAGACAGAGCAAGAAAGCGAGACAGGGAGAAAGGAAAGGGAGAGACAGTTGCCGGCGCCTGTGTCTGGTCAGTGTCTACTGTTGATTTTGGTTGTGGTAATATTTAGTTCAAACACCAATAGGCAAGTAAATGTCAGACTGCCTTAAATGGGTGCTCTGCAGCATGAAGGCTGAGAAGCAGTAAAAGCCAGATGGATGCAGATTGGATGGCTGGGTGGGGGGTGGGGGGTGGGGGGTGGGGGGGTGCACAAGCACACAGATTCACTCACTTTGTAAACACAGACGAAACCAAAAGGAACTGGTGTTAGCCTGATGCAATGCATTGTTAAAGTTAGAGTAATCCTCAAGCACCAGGTTGGCGTTGCATAAAATAAAGAACAAGGCAAATTGCACAAGAAGACAATGTGTTAATGCAAAGGAAATGCAGCACATGATACAGCTGCTCCGTTTAGGTTTGCAAACAAATAAATCCGCATGCAACAGACGTACATTTAAAAGCCATTTAGAGGTGCTTGTGAGCCTTATTTTTAATTTAATTTAAAAAGGAGGTTACCACATGATGATTTTTATCATCTTATTCAAATATAACCTGAAACCATTCAGCCAATCCTCAAACTTCCTATTTAACTTGTTTTGTTAATGTTTTGCATGGCTCCCATGTGGAATAGGGAGCCTGTTTGGCCTGCCCTCGATACTGCAGGGGGGTTTTAACGGGAACATAATGATATCAGCACAGATTTACCTGGGCAGAGGCCTGCAGATAAATGGGTCAGAGGGATGAAAGGATAATGGTTCTACTCAGGTGGAGAAAAAAAAGATGAAGCTGCTCTGTGCTGTCGGTGTACAGTGGGAAGAATTTGACAAAAATGTGTGAAATTCATTTCAGGATGATTAAATAAAAGAAAAATTTGGACAATTCAATCAGAGGGGGGTAAAAAACCCTCTTTTGTGTAGTCTTTGGGTTTTGTAACTCTGCAGAGCTTTTACATTCACAGAAGAGCCGCACAAAAAACACAAAAGAAGAGAAAAATCCACACAGCATGGTGTGAACTCTTTGACCGTAGCTGTGAACAGGTTGCCCTCTGTGAGGAAAAACAAGCCTAAAAGCAATAAATGACCTTCTTTATAGAGATATTATTTGACAGAACCAACTTATACAACATTTACCTGAATCTCATACCGAAACAAACTAAATCCATTTAATAATATCATCCTTATTTAATCATGTATTTGTTCCAAATTGGAAATTTTTAGTTTAGCTAAATTTAACTCTACTTCTCAGCTTGTTTTAACGCACTAGCTCTTCAACAGTCTAGACGTTTCTGATTCGATTCGCCTCCGTTCAGATCAAATCCATCCCGCCTTTTAAATCAGCCGAGGATAGCAGCGCTGCTTGTGCTCTGAAATCAAGCTGCAGCACACAGGGGGTCATTTATGCAACACAATGACAGCCTCTGACATGTCGGCGTGCCTGTAAAGCAATCCGTCCATATGTGCTTGGCCTAGTTTTTTCGGGTTATGTGGTGCATTTCCAAACCCCATTCTCAAAGGGGACAGACAGACAGAGGCTCTGAGTGTGTCTCTGTCTGTCTGTTGCTGGATAAATATAGCCATGACATTCAAAAAGCCTGTAGTTTAGTTTGTCAGTTCATTTCGGGGTGGCACAATCAGATGCTTCAGAAGTGAGTAAACTCTTTTAAATGGCCAAGAGGAGGGAGGGGGGTCCACACAGCTAGAAGGGATCAAATGCATGAGAAATATATGAGTTTATGTTATTTATGCACATGCAGGTATGAGCATGTCCCACGTCAGCACACTGATTGTAGTTCCCATCATTGAAAAAGAAGGAATTAGGCACGTTTTCACCACATAGTGAGTCTCACACTGTAAGTGCCAGCTTAAATAAGGGGGCCTTCAGCATGTTGGTGTGTTCATACTAACCACCAACAGTCTCGTCTAATTTGGAGCAAGAAAAGAGAGAACATTTGAATTTTATGGGAAACAGGGTGGGAACCCTAATGAGCTGTGTGACTACAAATGAGACACCTGATAGGAAAAGTATGTTACTCGGGGGCGAGGAGGAAGAGGAGGGGCAGAGCCCTGGTGGACTGGTTTCAAAAGACGAGGTATCCTCTAACATTTATAACCAACCGTACACGTAAAGTATGTGGTCAAGTTTCACAAGATGGACATCAAAAACCACGTGTTTCCACAGAGAGGAATAATTTATATATACATTTTGGTTAAAGAAGAATACAAAGTGTTGAAAAACTCAATATTATGCAAACTTGGAACATTAAATGAGCTTGGAAACCTTCCAGTTCCCTTTACTTACTCGGCTATAGGCTACACCAGAGGGACAGATATAAATCATAGTAGTGATCTCACTTGTCTGCTTTCTCATAAATCTTTCTAAAAGATTGCTGTCACTGTCACATTTGCAGTATAAAGTGTTGAAAAAAGAATCCAGGTTAGTGTGTTCACCTCAGGGCAGGACATACTCTCTGCTCCTGATGCTGTGTTTGTGTAAGCTCTGCTGTGAATGAATGCGTAACAAGTAAGGTGAGCGGTCTGGGCTGGATTGAAGCGGATGAGCAGGTCATGAATAATGGAAGCTGAAGCAGCAGGACTACAGCTGTATAACCAGCCGATGTCAGTGCTTTTTATATGTTGGCTTCAAATTCCTTCAGGGTGTCCAGACGTGTGTTTTAAGAAGGATTTTGTTGTTGTTGTTGTTCTTTCGGTAATGGTTGCGATTTTTTGAGCTGGTGTTCTGTGAAAAGATTGTGAACGATTAGAGATTAGCCTCAATGTGGAGATATAAATATACGTTTTGACTAATTTGCTAATGAGTAGCTCAAGTTGGGCCAAGACTTAATGCCCATTTACCACTGGGGTTGGTACGGAACGGTTGGCTTAGCAAGTGGTGCAAAAGATGTCATTCGTACTCGACATGATGTTGTGATTCTGGGGTTTTGTTTCATTTTGAGTGCTTTTCATGCTTATTTGTTTCTTAGGATTAGTTATGGGATTATTTTTGGGTTAGTTTCTCCTCATGTTTCTCCCATGGTCTGTTTTGTTCCCCTGCTCGTGTATCTTCCTGTTTTGCTTTTATTTTGACATTGGTTGTGCTTCCTGTTTCTTTCCCCATGTGTCTTGATTGTGCCTCCTCTGTTCCTGTGTTCTCACTTCCTATTTACTTCCTGTATCATCAGTCTTCTCAGTGTGTTCCTCAGTTCAGTGTTTTTCCGTCCAGGTGTTTCTAGTTTCGTTAATTAGTTCAGTTTTGTATTTAAGTGGGTTTTATTCAGTTCGTCTTTGTTCGGGGATTGCGTTAGTTCGTTTGTTGTTCTTCCTGTATTTGATCTCGTTATGCTTTGGATTACTTTTCTGCCTCTCACCCTCTTCATCATCTTTTCATGTAAGTTTCATTGCCCCGTCAGCGTTTTCATTTGCCTTTATTAAAACGGTTTAATTTTGACCTTCTGTTGTTTGCTCCTTGCATTTGGGTCCGGCTCACGACACATGAGTTGTAAACGAATTTGGACGCGTGCATTGAGAGTGGGAAACAATAATGGAGGACGTCGAGTTGTTTTTGTACTTGTACTGTAGAAGGAAGAACTCCACCATCACCACTCCTTTTCACTATTACCTCTCTTAATTGATGTGAAGGCACAAAGATGTGAATTTTAGTGAACATGCAGATAGTTGCCTCGGTTTTGTTTTCTTCTGCAAGTATAACCCCCATGGGAGGATTAATGACACATTTTTCCAGCTCTGCACAAGAGAAAACATTTAAATATGTACATGGGGCGGCCGTGGCTCCGGAAGTGGCTCAGGCAGTAGAGCGGGTCATCTGGCAACTGGAAGGTCGCTGGCTCGAATCCCCGCTCTGCCCAGAGAAAAATATCGCCTGGCCGTTGCGTCCTTGGTGGTGGTCGGAGGGTCGGGCTGCGCCAGTGCCTGGCAGCCTCGCCTCTGTCAGTGTGTGTCCCAGGGCAGCTGTGGCTATGTGTGTAGTTCATCATCACCAAACGTGTGAGTGTGTGTGTGAATGGGTGAATAACATACTGTAGTGTGAAGCGCTTTGGGGGTACGTAGGACCTGAGTAAAGCGCTATACAAGTACACGCCATAATCACAACTTTTGAGCTGACAGTTATTTGTTCTGGTTTGCCACAGCTAGAACCAGGAAGCAAAACACAGCAAGAAAAGACTGGTTGAAATGTTGTTATCACGCCAGCTCTTGTCTGAGCTCGGTGTACATCTCACTGGCGAGCCACATCTCCCCCACCAAACGACCCATGCTGGTCTCAGACACAATAGTAAAGCGTTCATCCATCATGTCAGGAAGGTCCTGATGTAACATTGTTACATCACTATGTTACAGTCATTTGTTTTCCAGGAGAGACATCAACCATAGAATTTGTAATTAGATTATTATTTAGATTGGAATTATTTCAGGTTTGACTCTAAATCTTTTAGTTCTTAGTCCCACGCTACTTTGCTGTTAGCTTCTCAAACAGGCCAAAATGAACTTTTATTTCTCCAAACTAAAGTTGTTCATGGAGTTATCTACAACTGATACATGTTTTATTGTTCATGGACTTTTAACAGAACCGTAACTTCAAAACTTCTCAGCTATCAATATGAATATTCTTTTTTTATTAAATGTTTTTGGTAGCCACGCCTCTTAGTGACATTTGGACACCCCAGATAATTTGATCTAGATCATTTATGAATCACTGTTGGTTTGCATTTGCTTCATAAAGTTTACACTGGTGTGTCAATGTTGGTAAAGAAACCATAGTTACAGTGTGTAATATGAGTCATAGCGCTGCTGCTGTATGTTTAGCTGGCCTAGGCCAACACCAGACAGGGATATCCTCAGGAATAAAGACACTCCTTGGACCAACTTCTGCTATGGCCTTAAAATCTTAACTTCAGCTTTATTTTTCTTTTGTTGGATGAACGGAGCACACCCTTTACACGCACTAGTAACACACTTGAGAGACAACGCTCCAGTCTGTCACACATGGTTGCACAACATAGGAAAAGACAGAAATATTAGTGACCATCTTTTACTGTGGTAATACTGTTCTAAATCACATGCAGTCTAGACACTGTGAATAACATTATTACTCAAAGTTTGACCTTTGAATAGATTCTATGTGATGGAAGATGGACAAATACAGGCCGGAAACTAAAACTGCTTTAATTCCCAAGCTCATCTTTTACCTTTAAAGTGTAAAATAAAATTTTAATACGAGTGTTTTTTGTTCAACAGTTTGAAAGTTTTAAAATGACTTTTTAACTATGTCAAAAGAATGTTTTCTAGTTATGTTTTTGTTTTGACTGGAATCAAATGCACACTATAAATCAGGAGACATTTGAAAGGTTTCTTGGATGAGAACAGTGGCACCGGACCAGGAGCAGAACTCGTAAGGACTGGTACTGTGTTAAGAAGAGGTCAAGTTAGTTACATGACAGAAAATGGTGGAATTTGATTTGCAGGGATGCTAATTATCATCTATCTCAGGGGCAGGAAGATCCAGCATTCAGCATCAGGACAGTAAAATAGAATAGAGTAGAATTGGTTATGTTTTGGGAAGGAAATGGGTAACAGGTTAACAGTGATGTCATTGATAGAATTGTGCCAGTAGTTTTAAAAAAGGGTTTGTGAGTCCAAGTTTTAACGTCAGATTGAACGTCAGACCTCTTACATCTACATTTGTATGTAATGTTGGGAGTAATAACTATTGTGGTTTGCAATCAGCGAGTCTCACGTGACTTCTGCATCAGTTATCATAACTTGTGCGTACTCCCTGGTGTGTTTGTTGCCATATCAGAGCGTGGATTGTGTCTATTGACATTCAACAGAGCTTGTCGTGGACGCTTGTCAGCAGCGGAAGATTTTTGGGAGGGCAGAAACAAGGACTGACATTAGGAAGACATCACTGAAGGAGAGTTTGTGGGTTATCAAAGCTGCTGTAGCATTGAGGTCACAGCTGTTGCTTCTCTGTATTCACAATATGACAAACTGACATTAGTTTTATTTTGTCCGTTGTGTCACTGCAACACCACTTCTAAATGAAGCTGTAAAAGTGTGCAGTTTTAATAAAGTTGTGTTCAATATGAAGATTATTTCGATTTTTGTGACCTTACAAAACAAACAAGCTGAAATTTTTGTTGCCCTGCAGAATTTTAGCATCTTTCTGGTATTCTTTTTCCTTTCTTTGAGGCATGTATGTTTTACACTCAAACTAATAGCAGCGTTTTTCTGAAGTGTTTTTTAAGAACTAAATCACCATAATTGGATTTAATTTGTTTGGAAATACAATTCACAACTCTGATTATGCTAGCGTTCTGGCTTTACCTCTGAAGTAGGCATGGGAAGGGTTCTGGTTGAAATCTGAGAGAATGAGTACTTGTCAGTCAGTATGTGTCAAAACTTGGCCTAAAGGTGGAGAGTCATGGATTCTTGCCAAAATATGAAGAGCAAAGCATACCTTGCAAGATTTAAGAGGCTCTTTCAGTTTGATCTTTGATGTCTGTAATTAATTTGGCTTTGGGCTAAGTGTCAGCTTTTTTCTAAGTTCACGACAAGGGAGAACATTCAAATCTAGACGTGCACGCAACTCAATCATAGGAGAGGATTTTTGATCGGTTTTCTAAGATGCTAATTTCTCTTTATTTCCAATTATGAAAAAAATAACTTTTTTTTTGCTTTCAAGTAGAGGCTAAATTAAGTTAAGAAAGTTAATTCAACTATAGCACATTTAGCTATAACTATATAGCTGTAGCTCTGACTCTGACTGTTCCTTCGAGAAACGAACGCTTGCATACGGTTCCTAAGCATATATTGAAAATGAAAAGAGTCAGCCGAACTGCAGGGTCTCGGATTCATCACACAGCACCGGAGCAGGACACACAACGAGGTTTTTTACACATTTGCTGCAATCCAGACAAGTTCTGAAAGGTTTTATAGATCATGAAGAATGTAGAGAGGTTGTCATCCAGTGTGAAAAGGGCCTTAAATGCACTGTACAACTTTTTTTTTTCTTATGGGTCCCGCCCATTCTGGAATAAACACAGGAGTGTTACATGCAGCAATGTTCCCAATGGAAAACTTTAGTTTGAACAATTGCTGTGAAATACATTTTAAATTTCTGAATGTTTTTTGATTTCCTATGAAAACTGTCAAAATGTGCAGTGTTTCATTTTTTGTATTTTTGCTTTTATCTAGATCAGAAAATGTGTTTTTTACACATCTGTTTTGGTTTTCTTTAAAACTTACAAGAAGAAACTGTATGAGATGTGTTGGTCATGCACAGTGGACAATGTGCAGACTTTCTAGCTCCCGGTACATGTGCTTTCCAGCTAATTTAACACGTGAATAGTAATAACTTAGGAAATCACAGAAAGTAAAGGGATCTGTTGATGCTGGTTTATGAGAATAACTCCTAAAAGGAAAGAAAAGAGGAGATTTATGTTATCATATTTAGGATGCAGAAATATTTGGACAACTTTAGGCTTGTTGACCATCAGTTGGTGTCATGAATCGAGATTTATCCAGGTCTGATTCTTTTGTGTTGCCCTCACTTGATCACACCTTGTTTTTCCTGTCTTGTTCCCTGTTGCACCACCGTAATAATCATGTCACTCACCTGTCCCCACCCATATAAACCGTGTTCTGTTTTCAGTTTGTTGTCAGGTTCTTGCACTATGATTGTGTATGTTATGGTACTACTGTATGTCAAGTCAAATTTGTTTTGGTTCTTTAAACTTAATTAAATAATTGAATTTTACATCGTTTTGGGTCCTACACCACAACCACATCATGTTTCTGTTCTTTCAGTTCATGACAGGAGGACCTGACCAGACATGGATCCAGCAAAGATTCTGACCCTGCAGAGGTTGGTAAACAAACTTTCTCAACTTGCCAATGCCTCTTTGTTACCTCGTGTTCTTGTCCTTTCAGTTTCTGTCGCATGTCCTCAGTCATGTTGTATCCAGAGCTTTCCTTTTGGTTATGTTAGATGTTTTCATATTTACTTCTCCCCTTGTACTTAATCATGTTTTCTCATACTGTTATTTGTTGTATTTTTAAATGTAGTTTTACTTTCTGCTTGTTTGTTTACATTCATGTTTTTACCTCCCTTGCTCTTGTGATTATTTACATTATTCTTGGGGTCTTTGTTATGACTTTGTCTTTTTATTTTTAGTATTCGATTTTCATTGTAGCCTTGTTAATCATGTCTATTTGTATTGTCATGGTCTTTTCCCATCATGTTTTGTCAAGGCCTCTTATTCTTCATGTCTAGTTAGTAGTTTTACTTGCAGTGTTTTTTTTTTAGTTCAGCCATTTCTCCCGGTAGGTCCATCAGGAGCCGACCCTTGAGGAGGGGGTGCTGTCATGTTCTGTCAGTGCTTCACTTCAAAGATTATCTCAGACAAATAAAAATTAGCTTTGAAATCTTCAGAAAGTTATTATAGTGGTTCGATTTGTTTTTGATACGCCTATAAAGGATCTGTGTTCCTTCACGGCTACTGTGGTATGGAATGGGAATTCTTTACATCATAATCTTCACCTCATTGTAAATAATAGTATTCAATAAAACATGGAAAAAACCTGATGAGTAAAGCTAACGAGTGGGAATATTCAGATGTTGCAGAATCACATGGTGTAACCTGGGCATGTAGCATCACATGTAAACAGGGAGTCCAGGATGATGAAGACCATCTGCTAACAGGAATCCTGACTCACACACACTGATAAATTAAGCATCAAGCAGAAGGAGAACTGCCAATCATTCACATTGCTGACCAGCAGCACTCAGTGACTTGCAAAGGCACTCAAGGTTTTCACACCTCTCATCGTGAACTTCCTGTCAACCCTGTCAACATGACAGCAACCAAGGGACACACAAATACACATTATATGGTTAAAGGTTTGGGGACATCAGCCTTTACCTGTACATGAACTTTAATGCCCTTTCATTCTTAATCAGTAGAGTTTAATATGTAGTCGGCC
Source organism: Pachypanchax playfairii (assembly GCA_006937955.1). Classification (NCBI taxonomy): domain Eukaryota; kingdom Metazoa; phylum Chordata; class Actinopteri; order Cyprinodontiformes; family Aplocheilidae; genus Pachypanchax; species Pachypanchax playfairii. The sequence continues at coordinate 539,136 of SSNP01000165.1, forward strand.
CAACCTTTGCTGTTATTACTGCTTCAACTCTTGTAGGAAAACTTTCCACAAGGTTTAGGAGTTTTTAGGAGTCAATTTAAAGGAATTTCTGACTGTTCTTCCAGAAGAACGTTTGTGAGGTCCAGCACTGATTTTGGTTGAGAAGGTCTGCTTCATGGTTTCTCCTCTAATTCATCCCAAAGGTGTTCTGTTGGGTTGAGGTTGGGAATCTGAGCAGGCTTTACTTTATGTGTGCTGTCATGTCAGAACAGTAAGGTTCCATCTCCAAACTGTTCCACAACAGAACTTAGAGTCAGAGTCCAAAGCCTGAAAAACAAGACCACATCATAATACTCAGAGAGACAGAGAAGCCTGATCCATCGGTCCAGAGTGGCGGTGTCCTTTACACCACTGCATCAGACATGGACGAGTTCCTGCTGTTTCTATTTCTTCATAATTCCACAAACAGCCGACTCTAAAATATTTAGAACAGAAGAAATTTCAGAAATGAACTTATTGCTCAGGTAGCATCGTACCAAGGTACCACACTGGAATTCACTGAGCTCCTGAAAGCAATTCATTCCATCACAAATATTTATAGAAGCAGTCTGCTTGTCTGGGTGCTTGATTTTATACACCTGTGACCATGAACATCTGAATTCAATGATGTGGAGGGTTTCCTGTTGCTTCCTTCTTTAGTCACATACAATCAGAAATATGTGGTATTAAAACAATGCACAAAATGAAAAAGATGGCAGAAAAAGTAAAATATATAATTTTCTTACATGCATAATACACAAAATAAAACTTTTTACCATGCTAACATATTCAAATGATAAAACGTCATTTTGATCACTGGTTAGGGATTTAGTGGTTTTTGGTAAGTGAATAACTAGAAAAAAATAATGAGATCACTGAAACCATTTTGCAATGGTTCATTTATTTTTCCTGAACTCAACATAATGTAAGATTGAGCTTTAAATGTAATTCAAATAATGTAGAACAACAACAATAACAAACGAGTCATGTACCTGACAGAAGACATAACAGTTTCATGCTTTGCTGCATCCATGTGACTCCTTGAGTCATTTTATTGACCCATTGATTAAACCACGTTAAGATGGGAGCAGCGAAACAGAACAAATAATACGAACTGACAGCTAATTATAGCTAACAAGTATTATGTAAGTCACCATGTTTATGATGTTTAATTTAAAGGAAAAGGGAAAGTGCTTCAATCTTTGCACAGAGATTATTAACAGACATCTTTATAGCCACTCGGATGATGTAAAGGACACAGAATGGCATCAGTTCTCCATTAATAAATAAATATCAATCTGATGATATTTATTTACTCCTTTGACAAAAAAATCTAACCAAAATCAAAGTTTCCCAGAGCTGACAAGATTCTATTTTTCTCCTGGGAATCCTGGCAGAAGAAAAAGAAGCCAGTGTGATAACAATCTTACGGCATGCTGCCAAAATCACAAGAGCTTCTAAAGAAGGAAAAAGTAAATCCTTTGAATAGGAATGTCATCTGACTTGAAACTAATTTGCATTCTAAATCTAAAACACCCCCGAGGGACTTTTTTTTTTTTTTTTAAAGGAGGAACAACACAACACCAGCGACAAAGAGTGGTTAAAAAACACCTCTGAAGAATGTCAGATATGTGTTTGTTTTTACGAAAGATTGAGACCATCAGAAACTTCCAGGATGTCAGAAAGAAGGGGATGAAAACATCAAATTAAATATCTTATTCCAAGCTTTCAAAGTGTTTATATGTATATATTAAATAAGATTTAAACGAAGTGACTGCTGTGTGCATGAGTCTAAGGATGTCGCTGATTTAAAAAGGTTTAGCTGACGAGTGCTTAAATACATAATAAAAATGACAACATGGTTCAACCAGACAGGAAACCTTGCAAGGGTCTACCCCCCCCCCCCCCCCCCCCCCTC
>SSNP01000165.1:541081-558549 GCA_006937955.1 Pachypanchax playfairii
TATTTGTATTGTCATGGTCTTTTCCCATCATGTTTTGTCAAGGCCTCTTATTCTTCATGTCTAGTTAGTAGTTTTACTTGCAGTGTTTTTTTTTTAGTTCAGCCATTTCTCCCGGTAGGTCCATCAGGAGCCGACCCTTGAGGAGGGGGTGCTGTCATGTTCTGTCAGTGCTTCACTTCAAAGATTATCTCAGACAAATAAAAATTAGCTTTGAAATCTTCAGAAAGTTATTATAGTGGTTCGATTTGTTTTTGATACGCCTATAAAGGATCTGTGTTCCTTCACGGCTACTGTGGTATGGAATGGGAATTCTTTACATCATAATCTTCACCTCATTGTAAATAATAGTATTCAATAAAACATGGAAAAAACCTGATGAGTAAAGCTAACGAGTGGGAATATTCAGATGTTGCAGAATCACATGGTGTAACCTGGGCATGTAGCATCACATGTAAACAGGGAGTCCAGGATGATGAAGACCATCTGCTAACAGGAATCCTGACTCACACACACTGATAAATTAAGCATCAAGCAGAAGGAGAACTGCCAATCATTCACATTGCTGACCAGCAGCACTCAGTGACTTGCAAAGGCACTCAAGGTTTTCACACCTCTCATCGTGAACTTCCTGTCAACCCTGTCAACATGACAGCAACCAAGGGACACACAAATACACATTATATGGTTAAAGGTTTGGGGACATCAGCCTTTACCTGTACATGAACTTTAATGCCCTTTCATTCTTAATCAGTAGAGTTTAATATGTAGTCGGCCCAACCTTTGCTGTTATTACTGCTTCAACTCTTGTAGGAAAACTTTCCACAAGGTTTAGGAGTTTTTAGGAGTCAATTTAAAGGAATTTCTGACTGTTCTTCCAGAAGAACGTTTGTGAGGTCCAGCACTGATTTTGGTTGAGAAGGTCTGCTTCATGGTTTCTCCTCTAATTCATCCCAAAGGTGTTCTGTTGGGTTGAGGTTGGGAATCTGAGCAGGCTTTACTTTATGTGTGCTGTCATGTCAGAACAGTAAGGTTCCATCTCCAAACTGTTCCACAACAGAACTTAGAGTCAGAGTCCAAAGCCTGAAAAACAAGACCACATCATAATACTCAGAGAGACAGAGAAGCCTGATCCATCGGTCCAGAGTGGCGGTGTCCTTTACACCACTGCATCAGACATGGACGAGTTCCTGCTGTTTCTATTTCTTCATAATTCCACAAACAGCCGACTCTAAAATATTTAGAACAGAAGAAATTTCAGAAATGAACTTATTGCTCAGGTAGCATCGTACCAAGGTACCACACTGGAATTCACTGAGCTCCTGAAAGCAATTCATTCCATCACAAATATTTATAGAAGCAGTCTGCTTGTCTGGGTGCTTGATTTTATACACCTGTGACCATGAACATCTGAATTCAATGATGTGGAGGGTTTCCTGTTGCTTCCTTCTTTAGTCACATACAATCAGAAATATGTGGTATTAAAACAATGCACAAAATGAAAAAGATGGCAGAAAAAGTAAAATATATAATTTTCTTACATGCATAATACACAAAATAAAACTTTTTACCATGCTAACATATTCAAATGATAAAACGTCATTTTGATCACTGGTTAGGGATTTAGTGGTTTTTGGTAAGTGAATAACTAGAAAAAAATAATGAGATCACTGAAACCATTTTGCAATGGTTCATTTATTTTTCCTGAACTCAACATAATGTAAGATTGAGCTTTAAATGTAATTCAAATAATGTAGAACAACAACAATAACAAACGAGTCATGTACCTGACAGAAGACATAACAGTTTCATGCTTTGCTGCATCCATGTGACTCCTTGAGTCATTTTATTGACCCATTGATTAAACCACGTTAAGATGGGAGCAGCGAAACAGAACAAATAATACGAACTGACAGCTAATTATAGCTAACAAGTATTATGTAAGTCACCATGTTTATGATGTTTAATTTAAAGGAAAAGGGAAAGTGCTTCAATCTTTGCACAGAGATTATTAACAGACATCTTTATAGCCACTCGGATGATGTAAAGGACACAGAATGGCATCAGTTCTCCATTAATAAATAAATATCAATCTGATGATATTTATTTACTCCTTTGACAAAAAAATCTAACCAAAATCAAAGTTTCCCAGAGCTGACAAGATTCTATTTTTCTCCTGGGAATCCTGGCAGAAGAAAAAGAAGCCAGTGTGATAACAATCTTACGGCATGCTGCCAAAATCACAAGAGCTTCTAAAGAAGGAAAAAGTAAATCCTTTGAATAGGAATGTCATCTGACTTGAAACTAATTTGCATTCTAAATCTAAAACACCCCCGAGGGACTTTTTTTTTTTTTTTTAAAGGAGGAACAACACAACACCAGCGACAAAGAGTGGTTAAAAAACACCTCTGAAGAATGTCAGATATGTGTTTGTTTTTACGAAAGATTGAGACCATCAGAAACTTCCAGGATGTCAGAAAGAAGGGGATGAAAACATCAAATTAAATATCTTATTCCAAGCTTTCAAAGTGTTTATATGTATATATTAAATAAGATTTAAACGAAGTGACTGCTGTGTGCATGAGTCTAAGGATGTCGCTGATTTAAAAAGGTTTAGCTGACGAGTGCTTAAATACATAATAAAAATGACAACATGGTTCAACCAGACAGGAAACCTTGCAAGGGTCTACCCCCCCCCCCCCCCCCCCCCCTCCTACAACTTTGGTGCAGGGGTGGGTTGCCTAGCCTTTACTTTGAAAGTAAATGGATGAAGAAACCCAAACCTCAACAGACCCTATTGTACAACAGCATCAAAAGGAGCAGTGGCACGGCAGGAGCTTTGATCCTGAGGCCAACACAGGAGGGGAAATGTGTTGGTTTTGGGAGTGGGGCGAAGCAGACACCCCAGCTGATCGGCTCATAAAAAGACAGAAATGCACAGGTGCAAAGAATTTTGGCAAAAGCGCAGACACATTGTTCACACGCGGCCGTATATACTGTCATGCATGCATTGTCCCTTGAGGAACAGGTGCTGTCTCTTTGATGCCCACCTGTGTTTGTACCTGAGGCAAAGTCCCACAGTCATTCGGCTTCGGCTGCAGCTTAATGTTTCACCGTGAAAGCTTTTCACTTCGGCTGGAATTCTTTAGTTTGCACATGAATACCTCGCACACACTTGATGGTCCAAATTCTGTCTCTAGACACTAAGAATCATAATCTTATTTGATATTAATCTATAAAAAGAAGAATCTGTTTCAGGCCATGTGCTTTTGTGTGTGTGTGTTTCATTTTCTCATTGCTAAGACTTGAAAGAGGGTGTTAGCAGCTTGGAGAGATGATCCACATATTGGAAGCAGTCACAGAGTGACTCACAGAGAGTGAGATTTTAAAAGGCAATTAACAAAAGTAAATGATTCAGCATGCGTTTGACAAATGAATGAGTTCAGCTGATCTGAAATGGTTCAACAGGATTCCTGACACAAGGCTTTGAAAGCTATTGAGCTCCTTCCCTGCCTCCTTTCCCGTGTCGTGTACTGAACCTCAAGTGATTTTGAGTTGATTGGCATCTTTTTTTTCTGTCCCCCTCACCAAATGAGCATTTAGATGGACACTCTTCCAATTCTTTTTTTTATTTTAAAGTCTGTTCCCAGTTAAAGGATGATAGACTGAATCAAAGTGCTTTTCAAGAACTTAATAAATTCTGTTTCTGCTCCTTTTCTTCAGCATCCACTACGGCTTTTTTTTATGACCATTTACTTTGTTTCAACAATTTTTTTTTTGGAGAACTTACTTCAGAAATCTTTCACATATTTTTACCGGGTTTAATTTAAGGGTGCATTCACACCATCCCTGTTTAGTCCACTTGAATCGAACTCTAGTTCGTTTGCACGGAAAGTCCGGTTCATTTGGGGAGGTGTGAACGGGCAACCGAACTCTGATTCGGACCAAACAATCGAACTCTAGTCCGCCTAAAAACGTGGGTCTCGCTTCGATTGAAACGAATTCTGGTGCGGTTCAATTGCATGTGTGAACGCAACCGCACTGGGACCGCATCAAAAGCAGGAAGTGGACTATATTGTGCAGCCGCCTCGTGTAGTCCTCTGTCTCGTTATCTGCTCATTCTGAGTCCAGTGCTTCAGAATATTGATCTGGTACATTCACCAAACATAAAAGATCCCAAAACCACCAGAATCTGCTGCTACTCCATGTTTCACTCTCCCGCGGCAGCGCCAGGAAGTGCAGTAACAAGTAGTGCAGAAACTCTACAGCGCCACCACAGGAGGGGGTGTAACATGCTCCAAAGGTTAATTGGTTTGGTTCATAGAGAGCAGTGTGAATCCAAACCGCACCAACTAAAAACAGCAACAATGTTGCAACTTTGGTCCCCAATTGAACCGAGTCCACCGGACTATCAGGTGTGAATACAGCCTAAGAGTCTGCGCCAAAACTCAGAACACAACAAGGTGGAAGAATGTTAGAATTGCAAAATTTTCTCTTGTAGTTTTCCACAGATGGAAAGAGAAACAGCTTCTTGAAAGAGCATAAACAGTCTGACGGCTTCCTGAAACTGACCAAGTCACAGGATCAAAAGGAGCTTCTGTTAATGATTTCACCATACTCAAACAAAGACCAAAATACCTGGAGACAAATAAACATTCTGTACGCGAGTGCAATCGGATCCTTTTCTTTTTTAGCCTTGTCATCTGCTGGTACTTTTACCTGCTCGGGTCACATGTGGTCAAGTTCCCAGTGGAAAAAGATCAGAGGCAGAGGGCAGGTGATCATCCATCAATGAGCCGGTGGTCACCTTGCAACAGAATGGTCAAACAGTGGAAAGTCACAGATTATCTTAATCAAGGGTTAATTCAGTGCAGCTGATAGGAGATTAAAGACCAGACTGGCGGCACAAACAGCTGGAACTTCTGCTTAAATTAAAGTGTCATATGATCAGTTTGTTTACAGTGAAGGAAGGTTCGAAGTGCATAAGACACCTTTGCATGTGACTTGCAGGAGATATATTTTTAGAAGCAACTCGAAAATGTTTTTCAGGAGCAATTTAATAGCAAAGTGATTTAATTTGTTCGCAGTTTGTTTAAAATGTAACTTTTAACCCTCTCAAGGTTGTCTCTCAGTTTCTGGGGCTTCACTTCTGATAAAGATAACTTTACAGATGTTTTGATAAAATATATTTCTGGTAAAAAAAAAAAATTTCAACACAGCAAAAGAAATTGAGACATTTTGCAGATAAATTGCGCGCAACAGTTGCACATATGTCGCACGAATGTTGCCGTTTATTCCCAGTTTTGACAACCAATTCCTGCAGAAAGTCTGGAGACGTTGTCGCAATTTTGCGTCTCCAGCTGATCCACAACAGTCACGACTACCCTGATCTTTTACATCCACAACTTCCTGATGAAAAAACTCAAAAGAATCAACAGCTCCTGCTCGTAATCTCATTGTGCATACCACTTGTGAGCTCCGTGTTTTTCATGTTTGAACTAGGTAGATGAGTGAAGGACAAAATCTTGGCCCCTGAAAGTCAAGGTGTTTTCCTTGCGGTGGAAAGTTTACGATAACTGCACTCATAGTTTCCTAATCAGCTGACAGACACGGAAGCCTCTGGAAATAGTTGGCCCAACTTGCTGTAGTCACACCCCTGTTTTGGCAACGGAGTGTGAGTGTTTGTGTGTGTGTGTGTAACTGTGGATGTACGCAGGCATGTGTGTTCAGGGGTCTCTGGATAAACAAAGCCAGGGGGTCCTGCTGACCAACCAGTTAGAAAAGAAGGACAAACAGAGGACAGAACGCTTCAGCTATCACTCAAACTATAGTTGAATCAAAAACAAAACAACAGAAAGCTGAACGACGTGTGTATTTGTTTCTGTTTTGATACACAAATCAGCAAATATTCACAGGAAAACCACATTCAAATCAGCTGCTGCATCCAGTTATAGAAACAGAGTTTATCAGCTGTCGAGTCCTCAGTTCCACAGAAATCCTGTTTAACCTGCATAAACATTTCAGCTCAGAGCGAGCGGTCTTTGCACGACGGTTTTTGATTTTCAAATGATTGTATTTGTTTCAGTCAGACTTCCGTTGAATGCTGTTTTTGTTTGTGAATGTTTTATTTACGGGGGGAAGTGGTTTGATTATAGAAAAGTGTTTGTTTGTGTTTGGGTTGGAAATTCTTAAACACGCAAATGCAATGATTTAATGAGTCTTCATTGTGAGAAGGAAATCAGAAATGGACTGTTAGAGTGTTTAAATTGTTGATTGGTCCAGTAATGTGGGATTTTCCAATAATGTTAAGTAATAATTTGTCTATGATTACATTCTTATGCAACTGCACTGTAGTGATGCAGACGCACAAGTTTGCGTTCTAATTTTGACCTTCTGTCGTTTCCTGATTCTTTCAAGGAAGCAACGCTTTGCTCCGTTTTGCCGCATTACACACATTCTGCTGTTTTTTATTTGTTTTTCTTTAAACTTTTTTTGACGAAAATAAATTAACATTTAATTAATAATAAAAAACGGTTTTAAAATGCTGGTTTATTTCGTATGCAGTTAATAGTGCTGCTGTCTGGCTCATCTGACACAATATCACATAGTCATCTCATCTCATATTATGTTTCTAGAGAGTGAGAAACTTAAATCTTTAATATTCAATAACAGATTTGATGTTTTTTTTTTGTTGTATTTTCAGGATTATTTTTGGTCAGAACACAAAAAAAAGCCTATGCTGATATTAAGATATTGAGATATACTGAATATAGTCTGGTAAATGGTTGACCATTAAGCAGGAGGGTCCAACTCCAGGCCTCAACTCTTGCCATAAAGGGGTAAAAAAGTACTTTATATTATTTACAAATCTTAAAATACTTTCAAATAATAATATGCTTTTAATTTAAAATAAATATATGAACTAAATAGGTTTAGGAGAAATATCACCTAAAATATATCTTTAATATGCAAAATATACAGTTCTTCTGTAAGTTTTTCTATAGGATTTATATTAAAATGGATCTTCAATGAGAAGAAGAAGAAGAAGGAAATAAAACAGGTTTTTTCACACAGGTATTTTTTTATAGGGTGGGATTCTTGCTTTACTTTTAAGGATAAATAATTATTGATACCTTCATTGTTGCCATGCCAACACACACTCTCTCCCACTTTGCTCTCAGCTTTGAGCATTCCTTTCTGAAAGCAGCCACAGTTCAAAAGGTCTCGTGTAATTACCCACAACCCATCTGTACTTTCATCTGAGAAATGGGGATAAAATTCAAGCTCCATAAGCTATTAGCATATTTTGTCTCACAAGATGGCACTAAAAAGGTCACATATGTTTTCTAAAAGTCATGTGAGAGACTAACTCTGAGAGCCATGAGATTACATTTCTTTTTACTTCATTCGCGGTCTTTTTTTCGTCTGTTTGCATCTTGTTTTCACACTTCCAGGCTAAAGTCAGATCACGCTTTTGTCGAATTTAAACACACAAACAAAATCTCTCCACCTTTAGATTCAGCACATAAGAAATACATTGAAAAGGAAATACATTTTCTCTAAAGGCGAGATGGCAACTAGCATGAATAATTAGCTTGCTTGAATTTGGAAGCACACTTGTCAATCAGGAAATACATATTTAGAGATTTTTCTGAGGAAGTCACTGCGCAAGTAGCTTGTAAACATTTAAGAAGAACTCCGTCGTCTCCAACAGGCAGACCTTCATTTAGGAAAGTTAAAAATTATTATTAAAAACTATCCAGCAACAGCAGAAGAGTCAAACTGCTGAGTGTGCAAAGACTATTGACGTGTAATTAGTCGGACCTTCATTAGGAAGCATTCCATTGCTGATGATTCATGATTCTTATTACCCCAATTTATGTGTGTGTGTGTGTATGTGGTTTGGCTAAGATAAGACAATGTTGAGTGTGATTTTTCATCGCACGGTGTCAGTACGCTAATCAGGATCATTACAGGAAGCTAAAAGAACCAAATCGAGTGTTTCTGTTGCTGCTGAGATTTATCAGAACCTGTTTATTCTTTAGTTGTTTGTAATCTTTAAGAGCACATCGTTAGAGGGAATTTCCTGCAGAGGTAACATCCCAATGATGTGGACCCCTTTCTCCATCGTTTGGTTCATTCCATTGGGAGCACTCAGGTGTAAAGGATTTGAGCTTGGAGAGGCTGATGGTTTTATTGTGCTAGTGTCATAGGTGATGTGGCAAAGACTCTGCAGCTGTTTTTCTTGCCTTTGTCACTGTGTCCTAACATGAGACCCTATAGATTGGGACCTCCCAGGGTTCAGTTTCTGCATAATGTGACAGAGGTTCAGTGACATGTGGCTATTAGCAACGCTGCTAAATAAGTAATGATGTGACCACAACGACGATGCATCACGAAGCATAAACACTGAGCTGCATATAGATCCTCTGCAACAATAAGAAGCATGTTTAGTGTCATGTAAAAAAGCCTCCTGCACAAGTTTTCTTTGCACAAGGATGTGCTTTCTTCCAATTGTCGGGTGTTTAGGGGAAAGTGTGCTTGTGTGTGTTTGTGGGCACAGACTGCTGACCAGGCAGCATATGCCAGAACTCAGACTTTCAAAGACACACAGTCAGCACAATGCCTGTCACAGGAGCCAGCCAATCAGATCATTCAAAGCATGGGCCAAAGGGCAGACGAGAACCAATAGCTGGGAGAGGATTCTCTTAGTAGTTTGAACACCTGCATTAAAAAATGTTTGTTTCTGCTGACATTTGTTAATATCAAAAATATACATAAAAAACACCGATGAAAATAATCAAAAGTGCAGCTTTTATAGTAATTTAGTCAAATTTTGCTTTTCAAGATCATTAATATAAACTTGTTGGTGACACAAGGTTTTCTTATTTCTGCTTTATCAAATTTCTAATAAACATAATACTTACAAAATACTGATTTACAGAAAATAGCATAGATTCAATTCTTAATTTCTTTATTTGTTGAGCTTCAGATATCAGTGTCAAAGAAAGAGGATGATTATGTCAACTCTTTATGAAAAACATAGATTTTGGTAGAGTTTGGCAACACTCCAAATTTTGTCTTTTCAACATGAAATTCACTTTTTTTTTTTGGTTTTTACAAAACAATAATGTATCCAAATAATAAACAGACTGTTTTGCTGCCTAAACCAAATAAAAGAACAAGTGAGAGTGAAAGTAAAATGAATTGATAATAAGGGTTTAGCACTTCAGCTTTCCTGAACAAACATCTGCGAAACCTTAAGACAGCTAAATTGTCAGAACCTCTTGCATTTCAAACTCAATTTTCCTCGAAATGCCAAAATTAAATGCCAATATTAAAGTTTTATCATTGACCTGCAATTTTGTTACACAACATTACAGTGTCGTTCCAAATGTCATCTTCAAAACATGTTATTTCATAAAGAAATCCTTATTCCAGGCCCATTTTTCTACAGAACTATTTAATTGGTTTTACCAGCTTGATGCAAAGAGAAAACATTTATGTTGTTTTAGAAACAAACATTCAAAACCAACATTGCCCTGACACTGAACTCTTACTCTCCTGACATTTTCATCCTTTAAGTTCAATTCGTGGAGGGTGCGTTTGAGCATGAGTGGTGAGTAGACGCGTCTCCCACTGAAATCTATCAAATTTATACATCAAATTTATACATCTATCAAATTTACACATTTATACATTGTTGGGCGATTCAAACTCCTAGGCTAGCACAGAAACAGATGCTAATGCTAACAACATGGATGCGCTGGCAAGCGCAGTTGCGGAGGTACAAGCCTCTGTTGACTCGTTTTGGGAGGAGAACCGGGCATCTATTGCTTCTCTACATTCAATCCTGCATGTGCACCAGGGCCGGTTCTGGGCATAGGCGGACTAGGCAGTTGCCTAGGGCGCCCTCTGCTGGAGAGGGCGTCAAATTATTATTATTTTTTTTTATTTATTATTTTTATTTTTTTTTTCATCAAAAACTTGTTTCACCCATGAAAATAAACTTGTTTTTATCTAAAATAAATTTTTAATTAACTAATTTCTAATTAATGAACTCAAATGAATTTCACATCAGCATACAAAAATCTGAATATGCAAATAAAAGACTTCAAGGCTGACACTTATAGTTACGTGTTGTGTTGCTATTTTTAGCCAAGCTGATGTTCAGATCAGATCCCAATCTCTGATATGATGATTCTTCTGTCTTCTGCCACCTTCTAAAACACTTATAACAGAATGGAAGATTTGGCATCTCTTGAAGGAATATGTATCACCTGTTGCCTTTCACACCAGAGTTCTAAACTAAAATTACCTTCAGTTCAACAATGATGGCGTCTTAACCGTTTTGCTCAAATCATGATGCATGGTGACCATCTTGAATAGAGATAACTTAATCTGTTGCAGATGTACATTCAATAAAAACTTTGAGAGACTCATTAGGTTTCACTTAGTTTGCGTTCAAACAAACAGGGTTGACTCCAACTTAATGACAGCATGTTGAAGATCTAATGTACAGTTTGGCTTCTTAGGACCATCTATGGCATGGCTGTGCACCCCATACCCCCTCCCCAGGTCACTAGCCTGGGGGGATTTAAAGCTTAGGTCACAGGATCCTCTTAAGACAGGAACAGGCAGTTAAATGGATCAAGTCACTGGAGAGAAGTGGAGTACTTAAGCTAAAAACTTCCATATAGAGAGTGAGAAGTGTGAATGAGGCTGCTCTGTTTTCGAGGATTAGCCATCAACGCAGCTAGACGGACTTCTTAAAGAGTTTGAGCAACAGACCTTAAATGTGACTGATCATGAAATAACAATCCCCCAATATGAACGAGAGGGGGAACCTTAACCATTCATGTCGATAGTAAAACTTGCAACTTAGCTTTGATAGCTAAAATTCTAACCGCGTGATTGCATGAGAAGATCGTAGTAAAGAGAAAGCAAAAAGGGAAAAGTTTCCATTAAAAACCATGCTAATCTTTCTGACTGCAAAATATCTTACTGGTCAGCACAGCAGCTTTTTTTACATGCTTTTCTCAAAAGCTAACCCATGTGCAAAACATGAATAATGCAGTAAAAGCTTGTACCTATCTAAAATGTTCAAATGGGAATGTTTGTTTTTTTTTTTTTTTTTGCTTTTTGTTTGTTTTTTAAAATATCCTTCTCAAAAGCCCTGCAGCCTGTTCTGTACTCGCTTGCAGTATTTATGTGAAAACACGGAGTACACACACTGACCTCACAGAAGAAAACTGGCTGTGGAAAGTGCCGCCCTTTACTAATCCTTTTCCTGATTAGATTGTGCATGAGGGAAAGAGAACTGAAGGACTATGTTACACAGTATGAAACTAAACGTGTCAGATCAGTATTTACATTTATATACGATTAAAATCTGTGAAATTAAGTTATGACTGATAGGAGACAAAAAAATACGTATCTGACATTATCACACAATAACAAAATTTTGATAAACTGCAAACAAATGAACTGTTTATAACTGAACTGTGATGTGAAAATTTGCACGAGAACCAATTCAGTGAGATTCCTGCAGAAAATGTGAAAATTTTCTAAGAATTTTGCCTCGTCAACAGACGCACGGGCACAAAAATGCATTGCATGTTATCTCTAAATGGTGTTTAAGGTTTTCTCAAACCTGATAACGACAGCATAGTGAAACAGCCCATTAGTATATACAACCCTTATCATGTTTGTTCAGTCTTTTATTCAAATAAACCTGACAGAAATGCTCCACATGCTAACGTGCTTCGGTCCTTGCTTTGTTTGTAGTCTTTTATATATATTCTCTGCATAAATACACCTACACAAGTGTGCAAGCATGACCCTGAAGCACCAACCAGTGTGTGTGGAGAGCAGGAGAAACTTATACATGAAATATGCAGGTGTGAGTAAATGTGCAGAGGGAACTAATGGACAGTTATGCAATGTAGCTGCCAGATTAGCAGACTGACAGGAGACTTGACATTGTTGCATAATGCTGAGTCCAGACAGTAATCCATACAGGAACCAGAGAGTCAGGAAGCACACACGAAGAGGGTCCGTCACCTGTCCAAGAATTTCTGTCTCCAGAGGACAGTTAGAAGAATGAGGGTATTTTAAAGCTTGTATTCCAAGTAAATTAGGTTTGCCATTATCATTGATCAAAGTGACAATGGATTCATTGATTTTACTGTGGTCTTATCTCCAAACTGTTTATCTAATCTGAGTTTCTTTTTCTATTGCCTCAAATTTTAACAGAATCTTAAATATTCGTTCATGTTTTGTAGGAAAAACCTGCGAATGAAACATTTCACTGAGATTCTTCAAGGAAAGTCTTGAATAATCCCAAGATTTTTTTTGGTCCACCTGCTTGCGGATGAATTCTTCTTTAACTTTCAGTTCTGTGAGCTCATATGAAGCGATGCTCTATGAAGAACTAGCGTTGCCAGAATTACTCAAATAAGCTATTAACCCCTGGCAATTTCACATTTCCAGTTCACCTGTGCTAACCTGTTTGGATCGTGGGAATACGCGCATGGAAACACTGTCAGGCTAAGACTATAAATCACCTAGAAAGGAGGAAAAAATAAATCAGATTACACTTGCAAGTCGTTACTATTAGGACAATAAGGTGTTACAGGCTCGATACCTGCAAAATATAATGATTGTAAACGAAAGGTGGAAGTTGCATCTGTTGCAAACAGGGTTTGATGCATTTTCTTTCCAGCATAATTTATTGAAGTTAAACTCTTTCATGTAAATGTCTCATAAGATATAATCAAAGCAACCCTTGACGTTGTTCCATATATCACCACACACTCTTGTAATATGTCCCGTAAAATGCAAATGCGCAAAGAACCCATGTGGTAACTTGATGCAAGTACGCAACCTGGAAACATGCCACAAATTTGGGAATATAGCAAATATTTATGAGTGAAATTTCACATAAGCTGTATATCATTTTTAAAGCATATTAATAGTGTTTGGTTTGCCTAAAGACTGTTAATGTGCTCTCCTCATGTGTGTGTGTGCACATTTACATAACTTTTTCAGTCCTATAGAGAGATAATGTTCCCTGGAACTCTCTGATGCTTCTGTTTGGTTAGCGGCCACACACACACACTCTTAAACACACACTCTTAAAAAGTGGAGGTAGCGCAAGATAAAAGATGGAAAGTTTACTGAGATACAAGGTCACCTCAGATATTTCACATTAAAACGGGAAAGTTTACTTGCTGGAATGGAACAGCTGGCCCCTCTATGATTATGTTTCCATGTGCTTTTCCTGTTCCAGCTGAACAACACAGCTATGTTTTCATGCTGGTGTTATTGAAAGGAAGAGGGTTTGCGTGCAACCTTTTAAAATATAACTAATAAATACCAAAAACATGTATTCTGATCTTTATTTGAAAGCTAACTTTTTATTTTATTAAGTATTAATCTCCACCCATATGTAATTCTATACTATATGTATATATATATGTACATATATATAAAGAAATGAGTCATATTCTCTACTCTGTTACATTCCTTGTCCTTTATATAAATAATCTTTGTAAAAATTCAGCATTACCCCCAAAATGATCAAACTCAGCAAGTAAAATGAGGGGAGATTGAAAATAAAACAACAAATTATACATAACTACTCTTTTTGTAGTAGTACTGATTAGACCACAGCACTCAGCCCTGCTGGTTCTGTTTCCCGCTGCAGCAGCAGTGCAAAGAGGAGGGTAAAGAATTGCCGCCACGTGCGCTCAAACGCCTGCTTTATTATGAAAGCCTTTACTGGATTGGTCCAAACATGAAACGTGGTATTTATAGACGACATCTAATTGGCTGTCTCCTCAAAGTCGATGGCTAACACATCGCAAAGCTTTCCAGACAGGTAATCCTGCGCGTCTTGTACTATCAGAAAGTAGTGCGTGGTAGAAATTAATTTTATTGAAAGTATTTTCGAATAAAGATTGGATACGGCTACATAACAGAGTCGGTAAGTATATTGTTGCGTTAACTTCTTACGGATTTAGAATTTGGCGCTGTAATTAGATGAAAGAGTCGCTTTGTATTGATAGCGGAGGGATACTATCGTCCAGGTGACGCGTCAAAATATTGGCTTGTGAAGACCGCACCAAAGCACAGACAGCGGTCACTCTTCGGGATACAAACACATTGCGGAGGTCGTTTTAACGCATACGACTGTGGACACAGTCGCCGTACACGTCAAATATCTCTGTTCTTTGTCTTCTCAAAAGGATTATTTTTTTCGGAAATACTTGTGTTGGAACGGAGAAGTCAGATTTGATGCCGGTTTTGGGGAATCTGTGTGCGACTTCACGGTCGTGACAGGACTTTAACGGGCGCGGTGCTGGACTGGATACTGACGGTGCTCCATCGCACCACCATTTACACTGCGCCTGATACCTTCCCGACTCTTATTGTTTTGTTTTGTTTTATTTGTTTGTTTTGAACGGGAGTTCATTTATACCGGCGTTTCAGCTCGAATATGTTGCTGTCAAAGTTTGGTTCATTTTCGCATATTTGCAATCCCTCAAGTATGGACCATCTACCGGTGAAGATTCAGCTTCAGTCAGGTAGGTTAACCGTTACTAAATATTTTTCTTGATTATACACCGGATCCCGACAAAATCAATAGGATATCTATTCTTGATCTCGGGTATTAGTTGTATGAAGCATCCGCATGTGAAGCTGAACCTTCTTGCAGAAATTAACATATTTAATGTTTTTTATTTGCAGTCAAAGTGGAGAAGGAACCCTTCGAAAAGGTTTACCAGGTGGGCTCGGTGCTGGGCAGCGGAGGATTTGGGACAGTTTACGCGGGGAGCCGGATTTCTGATGGAGCACCGGTAAGGGGAGGGTCAGGGTCTATGTTTTGATCCGTCATGTGGTGCGATCAGCACGGAATGTTTCTGCCTGAGGATCTAGAATGCCACTTTTCTTACATTGGGGTTTATTTTTGTGTTTTTTTTCTCAGGTTGCTGTGAAACACGTTGCAAAGGAGCGCGTGACGGAGTGGGGTACTATTGTAAGTATCTGTGTGAGATTTGTTTTGCCCCCTCCGGTCCTGGGTGTGTGTGTGTGTGGGGGGATCCTCCTCATTTTATATAGTCCTTATAACAGTGGTTAAATATCCGCTTTCCGTTGCAGTATGGAGCCATGGTACCCCTGGAGATCCTGCTGCTGAAGAAGGTCAGCTCGTCTTTTCGCGGAGTTATCAAATTGCTGGACTATTACGAGCGCGCAGACGGATGGCTCATCGTCATGGAGAGGCCGGAGCACGTCAAGGACCTGTTCGACTTCATCACCGAGAAGGGCGCCCTGGACGAGGACACGGCTAGGGGTTTTTTTCGCCAGGTTTTGGAGGCGGTCCGACACTGTTACAGCTGCGGTGTGGTACACAGAGACATCAAAGATGAGAACCTGCTGGTGGATCTTCGCACCGGGGAGCTCAAGCTTATTGATTTTGGCTCAGGGGCGATTCTCAAGGACACGGTCTACACAGATTTTGACGGTAAGCGAACCCCGCCGTGTGCTTCTCCTCCATCGGGGTGGTGTTAGAGGATGTCACGGTGCAGTAACGGGATTTGTTTGAATACGTGGGCTGTTTGTGTTTGCCCTTGATGCTCCGCTGGGCTAAATTCAGACATGGAGGCGTTCACGAGCCCCTGTGACGCAGTCAGCTGTTTTTGGTCGAGGGTTTTCCTCGCCAAGATTCGGATTATTAAGATTTCTGTTGAATAAAAACAACGGACGTGACTCATACGTTTTTAGACTTCCCTATTTAAAAAAATTAATATTACTAATAATCCGTGAGTCATCCCGGTCTGGTGGTTTGTTTGCAATGTTTCCGGTCATGGCGCCCTGAGTCACACTGTGCAGCAGTTGTGGATATCGGGTCAGCGCCACCTAACATCTGTTTGTTGTGAAACTGGAGTCGGTAGCTCACGTGATGTGCTCGCTGCTTTCTTCCGGTTTTTTTCAAGCTTGATATCAGAGTTGCTCCTTCAAAAAGCGAGGGAGGGGCACGCAGCTCACCCTGTCATGTTTCTGTTATGTGACTCAGCATTTTTTTCCTTCTGCTCCTGATATATTTGACCTATTTTAGATGTGTTATTCTCTTCATTAAACTCGTGTTCTGTTGTGTGTTTTTAATAAAACAGGTACAAGAGTCTACAGCCCACCTGAGTGGATCCGCTTTCACAGATACCACGGTCGTTCAGCGACGGTGTGGTCTCTAGGCGTGCTGCTCTACGACATGGTGTGTGGAGACATTCCCTTTGAGCAGGATGAGGAGATCCTCAGAGGGAAGCTGTATTTCAGGAGAAGGATCTCAGCTGGTGAGTGAACCTGACATGCACAGACTCGTGCATTGACTCTGTTGCCCTCTAGCTGCAGTTGCTGGTACAACACCTGCAACAAATCAGCAGACAGGATGTTCTTTTTAATGTCCTGTTGTAGGTCAATACAAACAGTTCTGAGATTCCTGTGATTCACTTTTTTTTTTCTTTCACATCTCATTCAGAGTGCCAGCAGCTGATCAAATGGTGCCTGGCCCTGCGGCCCTCAGACCGGCCCACCCTCGAGCAGATCTGCGACCACCTCTGGATGAGGGTGTCTGCGGAATCGCCCAGTTCACCAGAGGAGCCTGAGGCCGGCGACATCCGCCTCAGGACCATTGACACAGACTCTTCGTCAAGCACAAGCTCGAGCAAGGAGAGCCTCTGAGCTCGGCTGTGACGGACTGAAAAGGACTTTCTAAGGAAAGAAGGGGCAGGCGGGGTCAATATGGACTAAAGACCAGCAGCCTAAAGCCCATCCAGCCAGTCAGTGGCAGGAGGAGGGACCTACTAAGCTGGTCCATCAGAATTTCAACAAAATCAAACAAGAAGAAGAAGAGTACTTTAATTTTCCTCTTTTGTAGGGAACTTATTTATTTCTGTTTGCTCTTTATTTTATTTCCCCTCCCTTCTTTTTGTTTCTGGTGATTCTACCTGTTTCCAAATGGGGAAGATTAAACTGTTTGGACGGTCTTACCAGCACTATTTATTTACACCCCCCCAAAAAACTTTCATGTGTCTCTCGGTTGTTACGAGGCTGGTGTATAATGCTGGCAAGGCCCTCCTCAGACATGGCTGCTCTCATAGAGCTTGGAGAAACTTATTTAATGTTTTGATTGTGGAGTGCCTTTTTTCTTTATTCTTTTAATTTTTTTTTTGGAAAGCTGCTTTTTTTTCTGAGGGGTGGATGGGTAAGGGAGGGGTTCAGTTAAAAACCACCTCTGGTTTGGTGGTCGGCCCACACTGTGGTGGCCAGGTCCTCTGTGGCGTGGGGGGGTGGGGGCTTTTCCTTATGATGAAATACTTGAAACACACTCGACTTGACTCTGTGTTTATCTGTTTAACTCACTCTACAGCCTGAGCAGGTGTTTGGAAACTGAATGTCTACAACCCCCCCCC
>SSNP01000165.1:558559-585791 GCA_006937955.1 Pachypanchax playfairii
ACCCGGGGGGGGGGGGGGGGGGGGGGTTGTTTACTTCAAAATCACAACTGACACATGTTGAGAGTCTGAAAGAGAGCAAAATGCTGCTTCCTTAAGCACAGACGGTTCTTTACAGGTAAGTCTTGAAGAGCAAAAACTGAATCGAAACTGAAGACAGAACATCTTTTAATCTCTGTTTTTTATACCTGTCCTGTCCTGTCCTGTCCTGGCATGTCTGGCAGACAGATTTACTCCTGTTGTGTAGTGCACTTTATTTCTGAGGGAGCTGGTAACCTGTCCAGGGTGTCCCCTGTCTCTCGCCCAAAGTGGACTGATACCAAACATTGTGCACAGAATGTAGTCACTGGCCCAAAATGGAGGGGATGTCCGCAAGAGACCAGAGTTACCAGCATCTTCAGCAAGAGGGTCCAGCACTTGGCCCCCGCCCCCAAACATAGGGTCAGGACAGGGCACGACAAACCTGGGGCCAAGGGATCAACTGATCTGCACGATCAGTTCACCTTCGGAAAATTTGTCAGGAATGAATGTGAACTTCAACCACTCGTTCTCAGTAAAACTGACAAATTTGTTTTTGCAAAAAAAAAACACATTTTGGCAGCCATTTTGTGTCAGACTCCAAAAGTTAATTTCTCCTAGGAAGACCTTCTGGTAGTTTTGTTTAAATCTGTCCAGTGTTTTATGTGCTATTTTACTAAGATTCATGGTAACTGCCAATTAGTCACGGTAGCATTTGAATTTTCTGTCACTTTAGGTTCCTTTTCTTAATCCCATTTGAGCTGCATTTCTTCCAAACACCCGTGTGCCACATTGTGATTTATCAGCGCTATAAACGATAACTACATCTGTATTTCTGTAAGCATTCCCAGTAATCCTCAATTGTCTCTGTGTCTCAGAGCTTTTTGACATGCAAATGACTGCCAACTTCTCTTCATTAAGATCCTCTTTCTGCTTAAAATTACAAGCCACAAGTGAGTCTCTTGCTGTGAAATCCCTCCATTACAATATATCAGGGGCAGATGCCACACTGTCGTCTAGTTCAGTTGAGCTCTGATCCCCAAAGCTTGTTATCTTCATTAGTCACTGCCTCTTTAGTCATGCCAACAAGGGAATATTTGAATAATTTGTGTCCAAAATGCGTCACCTACTTTTTTTAACCTGAGGGTCTAGAGTGTGTAAGTATTAAATAAAGTGCATTTGTCATGATTATCATGATTTCAGCCAATAAGTACATTTTTGGTTGTATTTTTATCAACTTTTTGAACCTGTAGAAACAGGAAGATGGAAAATCACCTTTGATGTTTCCCCAACATGACACACAGCGTGCACAGTGTACAGAATTATTATTTTCCACTTGAGAGAATTAGGTTTCATGAAAATTCTCCAAAAGAGATGTTCAAGTGTTGAATTTCTTGTAAGTGAAAGTGTTCAGACACACACAGACAAAGGGTGTTTTATTGTGATCAAGGAGCCTTAATGGCTGAGGTTCCAGGATGTCATGTCATCAGATCTCACTGAAGGAATGTTTGACTGTCAAAAGATCCTTCAAAGGACTAAGTCCATCTTTCTCTAAAATTTTAAAGATGGTTTTGTCTATCCTTAGCACTCATGATGCTTTATATGTGTCAAAGAAAACACTGACACAAACAGTGTGTTCTATTAAACAGAAAAGTAGAAAATGCATAAATACACAAATGGTTGTGGCATAACTAGCTTAAGGCTGGTTGCTAAGTTAAGCAGTAAATAACTTTTCCACAGCCGCGTCTCAGATCGGTGTTCTGTTAAAATATGCTACCTGTTGAGATGTGCTACCGATTCCTTCTGCACATGTGTCGCTCTACAGTCTTGACTTCAATAAACAGATTTATTGTTTATTTTTAGTTTCTATATTTTTACATAAATAAATTTTATCTATCAAATAAATTCTCCCAGGACAGGAACACTAAATATGATGTTATTTTTACTTTCTTTGCATTGTCAGAGTGACAGGCAAATGTTTGGACACACCTAGAGGAGAAGGACCCAACAATGGCCAATAAGGACCCAGAGGGCTTTTATACAAAAATAATCGTGAAAATATGCTTAAACAATTAACAGGACACAAACAAGCCATAAACAAGAAACCTGTATACATTTCTAATGACATCTTGTAAGTTGTCAATTCGTACTATGGCTGTATTTTTCATCAGGGCAGCATAAATCATCAGAACACCACTTCTGGCTGTGACCGGAATTACTGAAGTTAGTAAGTATAATATAGGGGAACCAGAGCCGCCCAGAGTGATGTCTACTATGAAGTTGAACAGGTTTTTCAGTGAGTATCCAATTAGACAAGTTTAAAAACAGTAGCTTATAGTTTTAAAAGTTATTTTGTACTGCTTTAAACAACATTTGTTTCTAATGAAAATAGAGTACAGTGAGACTACAACATTGGCTAGTTAAAATAAATACACTTAATTAAAAAGACTTGTTTCGTTTCTTAAAAAAAGCTAGCAGGCAGTTAGCATAGCACAGTTAGCCACAACTAAAGGCTAAGTGAAACCTCAGATATAAAAACATTCAGATTCAAGACTGGCTTTGAAAGTTATACCTGAGTACAAAATACCAAAATATATTGTCCTAACTATTTAATTTGAGAAGTGTGTTGGTTTAATGTAAAATAACAAAAGCCTGTGTTTGATACCAGGGGGGTATTTTTGAAATGAATTTGTTGTTCCAGTTTCTTGGTTTGTTGACAGACTTTTGAACTAATAAGTAAGCAATGAGGTTCTCTGAAAGTGACATCATAAAACTCAACATTAAAAGACATATAGTACAGTTTATTCATTCAAAGCCCTTTAGGGGACATGGCTGGAGAAAAAAAGGGGGGGTTTTCATGCGCACCAGTTACTATCAGTTACTAAGGGCTCCGTATTTATTAGCCTTGCGCTGCAAGACGGATTCTCGCGAGATTTGGAGTTTCCCAAACCTACGAAAATCCGTCTTGTACTGCTCCATTGACAACTGTCAAAAAAAACGTTCGCACCAATCATGTGTTAGCATTGTGCTTTTGGGCGGGTGTTCAGGTATGATTGGCAACAAGTGTCCAGGCAGGCGAAGCAAAACAAACATGGCTGCGCCGGTGGATGTATGCATAAAAGAGGATACTTAATCTGTTTTAGGAGAACTGGAGACAATTTCTTCATTAAAAAAATGAGCAAAGGTAAGAACGATGTGTGTGTTTTTCTCCTGAATGGAGTTGCAAGAGCTTGATTTACTGTGACTGGCTAAAAACAAATCATTAAAGGCAGACACTTGCTGGCTCGTCCTCCAATCACCTTAAAATATTACATCAGATGTCCCCCCCTTTTATAAATGGTTTCAAATGGAGTGGTTCCAGATCTATGTGTGTCCCCGAATCGAGAAGAGGCGGGGCTACACATAGATCTTGCAGAGCCAGGTTAAGTGTTTATGCAAAGTTCAAGTAATTGACTGATGGTGTTTGCCACATATTTAACCAACAGATATGGTAGCAGAGAAAAAAAGTTTTTTTTTCTGTTTATCTGTATATTAAAGCAACCATGTTGTGTCATGTCTAAAAACTGTTTAATTTTTGTTCTATTTTGTAGTGTCTGAACAAAAGTGCCGGCACGTTGTGGTCGTCGGCGGTGGCTATGATAGGTGAGAACTCGACAGACACCAGTGGAAGACACCAGATGGACTCTGGGTCTGAGGGCCCTGATGGGCACAGATGGGTTGGTGGGTGGCACCCACACAAGCAGCATTCGGCAGCGCCAGTTCTAAGACGAGGAAAAGAAATAAGAGGTATCACAACTCAAGCAGTGATACTACACTCCATGCTTCTTCCCTCTGTGAGTCTGTGCACATGGCCCGTCTAGTAAGGACACGTGGTTGTTTCAGTGCACAAGTTTGCATAAAAGCAGAGTGTTGAAAGCGTCTCTAGATCCGTAAATCTTTTTGCTCTGCTTGTTGTTGTGTGCTCACACCTGACCCATGTAAATGTACTGAGAGGTAATGAAAACGATTCTGGGATTTGATAAAAACGTTTGAACTATGTGTGGCTCTAAACAAATATTTGGGCTGTAGTTAAAGTAGAAAACATTTTATAGCGGGAACAACAATCTGAGTTATACTACTACTACTACTACTACTACTACTGTCATTTAGCAGACGCTTTTATCCAAAGCGACTTACATTGAGAGAACATACAAGCAAGAATTCAAAGAGAAGGAAAAAAATATAAGGAGGCGGACTGTTTGGAGTCCAGTTTAATTCCGACGCTGATACATCAAGTGTATCAATTTTTTTTTTTTTTTTTTTTTAGTGAGAGATAAATTCTCAAATCGCTATCATAAATCATAAATTAACCCTACATTAAGACTGAAAGTGTTCTTTAAAGATGTGAGTCTTAAGTCTGCTCTTAAAAGTAGCTGCCGACTCGGAGGATCGGACCGAGTTTGGTAGGTCATTCCACCATCGGGGGACAACAGAGGAGAAGAGTTTGGAACATGATCTCATGCCACGTTGTGGTGGAAGCGCTAGGCGTCTTTCAGCGGCTGAGCGTAGCTGACGCGTGGGAATGTAGGTTTGGATGAAGGAGTGAAGGTAAGTAGGAGCTGTGTGTGTTAGTCTGGTAAGCCAGAAGCAGAGCTTTGTATTTGATGCGTGCTGCAACTGGAAGCCAGTGCAGGGAAATGAGCAGCGGAGTGACATGAGCCTTCTTGGGCTGGTTGAAGACCAGACGTGCTGCTGCGTTCTGAATCATCTGCAGAGGTTTAACCGAGGACGCCGGAAGACCGGCCAGCAAAGAGTTGCAGTAGTCGATCCGGGACAAGACCAGGGCCTGGACCAGAAGCTGTGTGGTGTGGTCTGTGAGGAAGGCTCTGATTTTCCTGATGTTGTAAAGCGCGAATCGACATGAGCGAGCTACGGAGTTAACCTGCGCAAAGTGCAAATTTATAGCACGTGATTGCATAATTAATTCAAACTGGAATGATCTTATTTTGAAAGATATCAAACTGTAAAGCACAATGGCGGATCATTTTTAAATTCCTATTCAGACAATATCTTTAAATAGGAATGGCCGTAGCAAAAAAAAAAAAAAGATTGTTTGTACTGTTAGCTTTACAAAAAAATACAGTTCAGAGTTGATATTGACTACAAATGACCAGAGTCTGAAATTTTGGTTGTTTTTCATCCCATTCGTAAGTCTGTCTAGCACACGAGTGACTGACCAGAAGATTCCCATTAATCAATTAAAATTCCATTTTAGCGGCACATCAATGCTGAGCTTCGTGTGGTCTTGTTGCCAGACTGCCTTCTCTGGAGGCCTCCTGCTTTGTTACCCTGAGCAGAGCCTCCATGGGGACTTTCCACTGGTCTGGCTCAGAGATCATTAAAAGCTGTAACAGTGCCAGAGAGGAGAACCTGGCCACCCGGCTGGTGGGAACCTGCTGCCATCACCACACGCTGTGAAGGAACTCATTGTTCCTAGCTAACAGGACATGGTGTAAACATACGAACGGGATGCGTTTGTCAGGAGAAACAGAAAGAAAAGTCATGCAGAAGTTTTTTTTTTCTTCACACAGAGGGGCAAACACAACTATCTCAGAATATGAGACGCACACGAAAACACACAGGCAAGATTCCTGAGATGAAACAGAAACCGGGATACAAAGCCCCAGTCAGGTCTGTGTGCTCAGGTTTTGTTGCCAAGCTGCCGAACAACAACAACTGCAAATCTCAGCAGGTGAAGTGAGGTGACTGCAAACAGCCTGATATTCCCAAGGCGGAACAATTCGTCCATTATGTCTAATTAGGAGCGCTGCTCGAGAGACAGAGGTGTGGTCAGGAAAAAACAAGCTGTACGGGGAGAAGAATAGAGGGATTAAAAAGAGATGAAAGAGTTCATGATTGTGCGCAGCTTGAAAGAAAGATAAGCATCTCGATCGTCGACATCTTTAACACGATCAAAGGAATCGTTGACCTGATGTGCATCTCTGCCCTGTGGCTGTTTCCCATTTCTCCCAAGTGATGAAAGAAGGGTCTTCTTGAGGTGAAATGAGACACTATCTTTTAAAAATATTTGCCCAAAAATCTGCACACCGTGTTGTTTCAGGCGGGTCGTCAAGTTGAGATCTCAACCTGTGAGGTGCTTGTTTTTTTTTTTGTTTTTTTTACATATTTTCAGCAAACTGAACCACTTTCAGTGCTGCTTCAACCTGAAATGACACATGCTGGTAAAGTATCTTGAGTTTCACCAGTATTGTGGAGAGTCACCTTATCACATGACACTGAAATGAGATAGCGGCGGTTTATTTCCTGCACCTTGTGGAAACAACCCAAGTGACATGATGATCCCGTCTGGACTGGCAACATGTTTTGTGTACAGTTGTGATAAGTTTCTATGTAAAACGCTTATGGACAGCCTCAGTTTGGAGAAATAGAGTTTATGCTACCATTAAGGGTAACTTCCACACTGTTGTCAGTTTGAATGAAAATACATTTTTTAAAAAAATATATTTTAAAGTAAAATATAATCAAATATTTATTCTGACGGGTGCAACGTTGGCATTTTGTGTACATCTACCAGCCAATACCAGACACCATTGAGGGTTGCCTAATATGGTGAATAATCCGTAATAGCGAGGGTGGTGGAGTTGGCAGGTCAAGCAGCTGCTTCGGCGCCCCGGGGATTTTGTTGTCTTTCTCGGGGGAGGAGCGACCAGAGAGGATCGGGGGCCCAGAGTGGGCTTGGGTTAGTAATTTTCACAGCATCGAAGCGCACGCGGGGGTCTCGAGCCTGGCAACCCGATGGCTCGAGGCCTTGTTTTGTTATTGTGGCTGCTGCAACCGGGCTCCGAATGTTGTTGTGGTGTTCGTGTTCCATAGTCCACCTTTAAGCACTTTGGAGGCAAACTGGCATCACGACATTAACCGTTTCTCCAAATCAGGGTCATCCTCCATGAGGAAGATCTTAATTATTTATGACTTTTACACATAAACATTTCAAAATGGTGGAAATATTCTGCCAAATTTGCATACGTTCCCTCCCCCTTTGGCCCCTCTTCCTTTTCATTCTGGTGTATGTCTCCTGAAAGTCAGCTTTGCCACCTGAACATAGCCAGAACTCTGAGACAGTTCAATTTATTAATGATGTCACTGCCACTAAAACAAGCGCCCCCTAGTGTCCAACAGCAGTATGTGTTCTAAGTCCAGTTCCTCGGTCCTCAGATCATTTTTTTCACAGATATGAGTTATTTTGGTTTACAGAGCTCTTACCTTGCTGTTGCATGTTGAAATATAAAAGTTTCTAATACTTGTAGCTGTAATTTGTTATTTTAAAGTATAATATAAACAGTGCTTCCACAAGTTTAAAGCTTAGTCTGTTTTAATCTGCAAACTTGTGACGTGGTTTTCACTCATTTACCACTTCTAAAATGGCTGTAACTCCACCCCAGCATTCCTGTCTGGTAATGGAATGCAAACACCTTACCTCGCAGGTATGATGTCCCTTGGGGGGCTCTTCTGTTCTTTGGAGCAGTGTGTTCTGAAAGTAGCTGTTGGTACTGACTCCTGCATCATTACCACTGCAAGTCATGCAAATTTCTAATGATTAGACTCACAAATCCGATCTGATCACTTGCAAATAACAACGCGGATGGTCTGTCTTCGAGATTAGATTTGACAGACAAAGCTGATGTGCCTGGAGTCCGAACACAGCTTTATCCACTTTCTTACCTGCAGTTCATTTTAACATTCAGTCTTACATTGTTTTTGACTCAACTATTTATCGTAATTTTGACTTTTTCATCATGTAAATCATCTGTGTTCGGCTCCATCAGTCCGCTTATATTTCTGTGATCTGTAATGATAAATCTTAGGAAGAGTTCGGTCTAAGATCTCACAGATTTTTCTGACTTTTAACCCAGAGCTAGATTAGGAAGGAATAAATCTTAAAATATCTAGGAAAAACTGAACAGCACAGTCTAAATCTACTGCAGGACAAGTGCTGAGGATTTGAATGTTAGTTTTAATGCTAGTTTTTCTCACACATTGCAGAGATACTTGAGTATCTTTAGTGTCTTTTCCATTACCTTTATCCACTGGCTTCAGCTTTATGGACTGTTATGAGATGTAGCTAAGTGCTTAAAAGCCTCAGCGTCTCCATTTCTTGGGTCTTTGTAGTTAGAGTTGAATTCCCAAACTGATAGAGAAAAGCTGCAACAGTAGCTTGAACAAGTCGTTTTAAAGAAGCACCTTGAAGGTAACTAAATTACCATCAATGAGCTGATCCTGGGGATATTTAATATTTATTTTCCATGTTTAACTGTGATTCACAGCTAAGGTCAAAAATCATGTTACACATTTAAAAATAAAGAA
This sequence comes from Pachypanchax playfairii, assembly GCA_006937955.1. Classification (NCBI taxonomy): domain Eukaryota; kingdom Metazoa; phylum Chordata; class Actinopteri; order Cyprinodontiformes; family Aplocheilidae; genus Pachypanchax; species Pachypanchax playfairii. The sequence continues at coordinate 566,939 of SSNP01000165.1, forward strand.
TCAGAAGCGGACCTACGTACTGTTTGGCCCTTGAGCAGAATTTATTGACGACTCATAATTAGGAGTTAATGATGGAAATAAGAGTGCTTGAGAAAGCAGGTGTGGGGAATCAGGTAACTGAGAATGGTAGAAGAAAGAGTGAGGCAGGTGTCAGTTTCAAGATGTGAAGAAGTCACAGGAAAGTTAGCGAATGGAGACAACGGGATAGAGTGAGAACAATGTGTTTGAAAAGGTCAGTAAAGGTTATTGGCAGAAAACTGATTAATTAGGATGTAAATTAAACAAGCTGCGACAGCAAGCTAAACTTCTTTGAAACTCTACACAACTGTTTCATTTTTACACTTTGATTATTATTGTATCCAAGTACAGGTACTTTCTCCAGCAGGGGAGTTTGGATAGCTACAGGAGATCACGGGAATGCACGTGGAGTGTCATTTCAAAACAAAGCTGACTGAAACTGAGTCCTGAGAGCACTGAGGGGTTTATTCACTTGTTTATTGTAAGTTCATGGGGGGATGGAGCTTTTCCCACACTGCAGTGTGCTGAAAGGCATCTCAGTGATGGCCATCACTGAACTCTCCTTTTATTCTGCTTTACTTGACTTAAATGTTTGTGGATGTTTGAAATCTGAGCTTTGGAAAGTTGAAAAACCTCCCAAACAAAAGGCGAGAATTTCACCACCGAGTAGCTGGACCTGCTGACTGGAATAATACCTTTACTTCCCTGTTCTGAAGTAGGACACGATGATCAGATTTTCCAAGGAATCTGTCAATATCTTAGACCTTTTCTGTTTTGGTTAACACTTTAACCGCCAAAGTAGCAGAACTGCACCAGATCCATTCTCCGAATTAAAAAATAAATAAATACAAAAACAGGTTTCTAAAAGTATAATTGATATTTTAACTCGCCACCACCAGCTGACAGGGATGTATATCTTTGACTTTAACAGTCACACATAAAACAGAGTGAGAAAATAAATAAAAAGCTGAGTCAATGAAGGTCAATTTGCTGAGAAAACTGGTGGTTAAAGGGTTAAATAAGCCAAAATATAGACCCATTATCAAGGAGCTCAGTAGAAAAAGCAGTTTAATAACATAAACAAACAGCTGATATGGTAGGAAAAAAGACTGCGACAGCAACAACTGAGTGCTAAAGAAAATGAGAGAAACTGTATATCTGGTGGGAGGGTGATTACTGACTGAGAATAGCTGAGCTGATTGACTAATGCATGGCAGGTGTGACTGATGTGCAGCCTCATCTGAAAAGCTGAGGGAAAACAATTATAGGACAGGGAGCCAAGAATGCAAAGAAAAACAAACCCAAACTCAAAAGGTCCAATGAAATAAAAAAACAGCAAAAGTGCAAAAGCTTGAAGACACAAGAAACAAGCAAACAAACAAACAAACAAACAAAAAAAGCACAAAGAACATTATGAAATAGGACACAAATAATCCTACACTGGGACAGGAAATCTGAAAATTAGTGAAAACAGATTGACTTTGTTCAATAATAACCTCTGAAATCTTCCTACGAGGTAAATTCACATGGTTCATACAAACTATGAGAATTGTAGCATCCAGCTCTGTCACAAAACCTGGCACAGGTCCCCGATCACTGTGATTAAAGGGCTCGTGTTAGCCGCAGGTATGTGACAACCACTTCAAGCCAAGCTCAGCTCTCTTCGTTCTACAAGGAATGTATGGGAGCTGTTCTTAAAGGGGAGAAAACTACCACTCTGTGGAGAAACTACCCACTCATTTCTACCCCACCTCTGAGCTTTTCATCCAACCATATGCTGTCGGCCTCTCGGCTGCACTCTCAGCACTTGTTCAGCCTGAGAATGTAAAGGACCATGGGAATTTGAGGGAAGGTTTTTTATTTCAAAGCGCCAAACATGCAGAAAAATGACAATTTTGCAATGCATGCAATGATAAAGAGTCTGTGGTGAGTCCAATTCCAAGAAATTTCTCTCTGAAGTTTGTCTTTTACAGCCCTAAAATCCCAGTTTAATGCTGGGAATAGCAACACGTTACATGAAAAAAAAATCTAATTTATTGTAATTTGTGGTTGCATTAATTTTAAAAGCTGTTAAAAGTGGTGGAATTGATAGAGATTATACATTTTTAATGAGTATAAAACCCTTTTTTTACATGATGTTTTTATGACTTTGATTCATCAGCAGATTCAAATGAAGGCTGTCAAGATTCAAAAATGTATAATTTGAGTTTTATAATAAAAGGAAACAATAGCATTTTTTATATATATTGCAAATGCCTTACAGCCTTAGATACAGTTGCAAATAAGAAAGCAAGCACCTTTCAGGACCCACTGCAGTTTGTTTATCACCGGTTAGGGGCGGCTGTGGCTCAGTGGTTAGAGTGGTCGTCCTCCAACTTGAAGGTTGGTGGATCGATCCCGGCTTCCACCGCCACATGTCGAAGTATCCTTGGGCAAGACACTGAACCCCATGTTGCCCCCCGATCTGCGTATCGGGTTGTGTGAGTGTTAGGCCCTACCCTCTCCCCCCGGTTTACGTATCGGGTTGCGTGAATGGGTAAATGCAAAACCTTGTAGTGTGAAAGCGCTTTGAGTGGTCTGAATGACTAGAAAAGCGCTATACAAATACAGGACATTTACCATTTACCATTTACCGTGGGGTTGGAGTGGAAGACGCCATCATACACCTGCTTCAACAAACCAACTGTCATCTGGACAAAGCAAGCAGTGAAGATCATGTTCTTTGATTTCTCTAGTGCCATCATGGGAGAAGGAGTGGAGGTGGTGGAGGAGTATAAATACCTGGTGTTCACCTGGACAACAGACTGAACTGGAGACACAACTGTGATGCTGTTTTTAGGAAGGAACAGAGGAGAATGATTGGGCTTTGTAAAATGAAGAACATGATGGAAAACCCTCATCATCTTCTTCACAACACAGTAACTCAACAACAGAGTGTCTTCAGTCAGAAGCTTCTTTAGGTCCAACAGACCACTTCAGGAGAACCTTCCTGTCCACAGTTAGAACCCTCTACAGGAGAACCTTCCTGTCCACAGCTAGAACCCTCTACAGGAGAGATATAACCTTCTACAGGAGATCCTTCCTGTCCACAGCTAGAACCCTCTACAGGAGATCCTTCCTGTCTACAGCTAGAACCTTCTACAGGAGAACCTTCCTGTCTACAGCTAGAACCCTCTACAGGAGATCCTTCCTGTCCACAGCTAGAACCCTCTACAGGAGAACCTTCCTGTCTACAGCTAGAACCTTCTACAGGAGAACCTTCCTGTCTACAGCTAGAACCCTCTACAGGAGAACCTTCCTGTCTACAGCTAGAACCTTCTACAGGAGAACCTTCCTGTCTACAGCTAGAACCTTCTACAATTTGAATTTATTATTTTGTAGTTTTTATGGGAACACCTGCAGGAGGCGCTCACGAGCAAAAACGTTCTCGAAGCTGACCAATCAAAGACTAGGAGACTTAAAGAGACAGAATGAAAATGGCTCATTTCAGAGGGAGATGATGAGGATTAAAATGATGTATTTAGACCAATTAAAAACTGTTTATTCTATTAATAACAGAAAACCACCCCACCACCACCCTGCTCCTTTGAAGATGACTGTTTACCTGTAGCTGTGAGTGTGACTCAGTATCATCATATGTCCTACTTCCTCTTGTAAAATAAAAAAAAAGGTCTGTCATGGAACAGATCAGGAACAGCATGACCCCGATGCAGCAGCAGGATGTCACAGATTAAACCCCCGAAGGAGCTGGATCAGGGATGAACACTGCTGCTTCTCCTGGCCTCTCTCTCTTTTTCATCTCTAGTATTCATTTATTCACTTTGCTTTAAAAAAAATCTCAGTTAGTCCAAACTTTCTCATAGTTAAAGGACAGAAACCTGCTGTTTTAGTCAGAGCCTGATGGAGCAGTAAAATGTCTTACAGCGGTTGAAAACTCTTTTGATTGAAACATGAGCGTGTCGTTCTCCTTAGGTTTTTATTTTTATCAATGGCATCAGTTGTTATGTTTTTCCCACTCATTCAGAAGATGGTTTACATGAAACGCTTGCGGCATCATGATCACATCTTCACCTGAAACTACCCGTTAGCAGCGAACGAGTTTCGGTGAACATTCTTCTGTCTCTCCAGATTTCTTTCTTTTAATTGCAGGAAGTATGTTTCTTTAAACATAAAAAACCACTTGTGTGAAAGTAAATTCGGTTGCATATGAGATTCTAATTTTCCTCCATTTATGCACAAGACCCTCGTTTGGTGGGCTGATATTTTTTTATTTTCCTGGATTTACCTGTTTTTCTCACTCTGCTTTACTCACCCCCCCCCCCCCAGTCCTGTTGCTCTTCCTCCTTGTTTACCTGTAACTCTGCAGCCACGGTGATGGCTACGGTTGTCACAGTGATCATGTTACAACTAGGACAGCTTGTTCCGAGAAAGGGGAAACAAGGGATTCCCAATAATAAGCCACTATTGTTCCCAAACGGCTCTTTCGGTGCCACTCTACTCCCGTAACACATACAAGACCACACAGATACTCCAAGAAAAGGACACCGGATAAACACCTGCACATGAAAACACAAATACGTACACACTCCAGCAATGTACAAACAAACTGGGACATGCTGTTCTTGACATACCGTATACATAACACGCTGTACAGTATTTAGATGTGGTTCATGCATTTAGAGCACGAACCACATAGGAAGATGTTTGTATTTACATTTTGTGGTAATGGTTCACAAAACCTGCATTCAGATGAGTAAAAATAACTTTTTAATCATTAAAAATTTCAGTTTCGACCAATCGTGCGATGACATGCTGACTCATTCCAACAATGGTCATAAGAAAAATGAGGCATTTAGATTAATTTTGAAAACGATGATCAGCTTATTGCTTAATGACTCGATGATTTTAAATAAATCACAAACTAAAATAAGTTTATTTCATTTTGAAAAGGATTTTTTTAACAATAATTTCATTACAGTTCTCTGAAAAGCTTCCTGTGTGGCACAAGAGAGAGTTAAGTGGTCAAGTGCTGTTGCGTTAATGAGGAGCAAAACATCAGCTGAGTTGAGATTGTGTCCATCAAAGAAGTTATTTAGAAGTTTTGTTGGCTGGCAGTAACTCATTCATAGAGTTACTAGAGTAACAAGCAAGAGTCAAATACAAAGTTGTTTACATAATATAATTCAGTTATCTATCCATTGACCAATGGGAAGCATTTATTTTGTGGTTTTGTTAGTAAAAGGTTTAGAAAATATTTGCTGTTTTGCACTTTTTTAGCCACTATTGGCAATAAACGGTTAGAAGTTGGCCTTTATTTAATTAAATTATCTAATTAAATCAATTAATTAAAGGAAAATTAAATTAAATTTCCCTTCAGAGGTTAATAAAGTATTTTAATAAAATATTTTTGAATTGAATTATATTTATTAAGTTATAAAATTACAACTCTAGATCTAATAGGAATGTTTTTATTGACTTGAAAGTTCTGCCTTCTGTTCTACTTTTAAGAAATGAGGTTTTAAAACAATGGTGTGCAAGAGAAACTTAAAAAGCGCAGCCCTCATTGGTAGACCTGCACTTGGTGTGATGATGTAGGCCTTGCTGGTTCTCGAGTACCTGCACGTTTTAGATGTTCCTCAGCTCCAACAAGCCTGATTCCACACAAGAAAAGGTGATTTGCTGCATCGTGAGGATGCCGACCATCTCTGGGACATGAATTTGGAAGTTTTCCAAATGTGTTACATTCCAGCCACATTTTAATGGAGGTCTCAGAATTGGAGACCAGTCTTTGCGTTAAAAAATATTGGGATGTTTTTTTCCTTTTGTGCATCTCCTGTTCATACCATTTGCAACAACTTGTAAAGTTAACAAGTGCCACATTTGTGGGAAGCACACTGGTTAGAAATGAGCAAGAACCATCTTTGTAGTAGATTATTATGCAGTAGAGTGCAGGTGGGATTTCTGAGGTGGGTGCTGAGTGAAGAATGTTTAGAAGACGCCTCTACGACTGAACACACAAACACGTTCTCACGATTTTTTTTCTTTTCTTCTCTAACCCAGCCTATGACAGGCAGCTGAGATGGTTGCCTCAGTTTTATAGGAGGGAAATAAGTGCAGTGCAGTATAACCTGCAGCAGGGAGCTCAGATGCCGGCCAAACAGAAGTAGGTCAGATCCAGCATTATAACAGCAAAGTGGAAATATAATTGTGAAGCCAGGATTGTGGCCTACTTTTTTGCAAAATTGCTGTTTTTAAATAGTTTTATGGTTCACAAAAGAGGTTAGAGACATGAAAATATAGTTGTTAATGTAATGTTTATTCTTTAAAGAAGCATCTTTATGGACTGTAGCTTTTTATTTTAAATATAAAAAGATCTCATTAAATTTGATAATAGCAACACACGTTTGATAGCTTTGGTTTTCAAATGCTAAACTGTGATTTGAGTCACACACATCTTCTGGAAAGATGCTGAAGCCGTACGTAGATATGCTGATAATACAAATACACACGATGCACCTCAAACAAATGCGTCATCAGCGTGAATAGCGTGAGAACTTGTTTACTCAAACCGCCTTCGTATTCCTTTTATTTGCTTTACACTCGGACTCTGACTGACATCATTCCCGGTCAGCCGTTGGTAACTTTAATATGCAAAGACCCACCTGTCGGACTGAGAGTCACGGAGCGTGTTGATGACGTCACGGAGAGGCAAATTTTACGTGTGTAAACTTCTAAAATGTGTGTCCTAACGTGCATTCCCCTGTTGCCTTCAGGTACTTCACCATGCTATATTCTTGAACCATATATGCACTTTTGTACAAAGTGCTTTTATTCTAACGCTTCATTCTCTATTCAACGTGAACTCTTAGAAAAGAGTTCAAAGTGTGTGTGTAATCAAAATACACAGACAAAAAGGTAACAGAAAATCCACTGGGATACTGTATATACAGATATGTAATGCCTTCATAAAACCAATCCATTAATGGAAAGGATTCTTACCCAGAAGGCTTTGAGGGTTCAGGGGCAGGACAAAGTACAAATACAGGTCAGTGAAAGCTTGAGGGAAAAGCCACTTTGCTGATATTCACACTGACCTACACACGTGCATCTTATCTACATAATGTGTCGTCCAGTACAAATGTTACATGTTCTGCTTCTGTTGTGGATTGTTTTTTTATGAGGTTGTGGTGCTGGGTGGGAATTTTCTCCGTCGGGTGTTTTTGATCACTAAATGCAGAATTAATCTTTTTCTCAGATTTATTTTTTGATGCAGTTGTCCTAGATGTGTACAGATAGTTCCCCTGACCTCACCAGTGGAAGCTTATATAACTTTTTGCATGCTGTTGTAATTGGGTCCAGTCAAATAGCACAACACCGTGTCAGAGGTCTGTAGTTTGATCGTTTTGGCTCCTGGTTTTTGGAGTTTTAGCATGTCGCTGTCATCATGCGAGTGGAGTGTTTTTGGGTGTGTCCATGCTTATAATCCAGGGCGTTCGGAAGTGAGGATTAGGTTTCTATGCATATATGCTTGAATGTGATCATCCATATGTTTGCGTGTTTGGCTGCTGGCTTGCGTGACCTGTGCTTCTTATATTACATGGAGTCATGACCAGTCAGTGTTGTACACGATGACTAAAAATAGAATTGTTATCGGCTCAGTGAACAGCTCAGCTCTGCTTAATTATTCAAGATCTGGAAAAGGCTGAGGGCTGCCATTTTTGACCCCCCCCCCCCCCCCCCCCCCCCCCCCCCCCCCCCTTCCCTGCATTCTGTGTGCTGTGTTCTGTTTCCAGCACATAACGTGCTGGATGGATGTAAGCTCATGCGTCACAGCTGAGTGCGTGTCACCGTGTCACTCACCCACCGCTGGATGATGATATAATAATATTCGCGGCTTTTCCCTTCTTCACGTTCTGGATCATCAGCGGCCAGACTGTTTGTGGTAGCATCAGTCACATGCTCACGTGAAGGCACTCATACAATCATCAACATTTGCTTCCATAATGTTCAAAGAAATGAATAAAACATATTAAACACCCAACTTTTACTCCTTATTCAATATTTTTTCATTCACATGAAGGACTCTAGATTTTATTTTGTGTTATACGTGGAAATTTTATTATTATTGTCCTGAACTCTTAACATCATCCTCATATTTTGTGTGATTATTTTATGTCCTAATTCTTTTTGTAACATTGCAGAAAGATCTGGACAAACTAACAAGGCTTTTAGGGCGATGCTTAAAAAAAGATTATGAGTTCTCAGCAAACAAATAAACTCATTAGTGTATTTATTTTATATTGCCACAATCTTTAAAAACCTCTGTTACAAGCTAAGCAACTAGTTATGTGTCAGCAACTGACTTCTTGAAAGGTTGTTCCATCTTGTAGTTTAGAGGATGGGAAAACATGGCTGCTGACCACAAGGTTGCCAGTTTGACCCCCCCCCCCTTCCCGAATACATCTCTTCCCAAGATTCAATTTGAAAAGAAACATTTATCTCAATTGGACCTTCCTGGTTAAACAAAGGATTTAAAAAGTAAAAAGGAAGCTGACTCTGGGTCCGTTTGTACTTCCACATCATACCTAGTTGTACCCATTTTGAACCTGTGTCCTTACCGTTACTTATTTAAATTCAAATAGACTTTATTAACCCCCGAAGGGAATTTAGATGTTGTAGTAACTCTGTGTTTCTTTAGAGAGTCATTCTAAGGTTCTATCTGTGGACAGGAAGGTTCTACTGTAGCATCTGTGTTGATCTGAAGAAGTTTCTGACTGAAGACACTCTGTTGTTGAGTTACTGTGTTGTGAAGAAGATAATGAGGGTTTTCCATCATGTTCTTCATCCTTCTTTGGACAATCAGCTCTAGAGGATTCAGATCAGTCCTCAGAACAGAACCAGCCTCTTTACTTCACCTACTGTGATGCTCCCTCCCCCAACAGGTGACTGTAGAGGTTCACATTCATCATCATGACTGATGGAAGGGAACGTTTAAACTTCCTCTTTCTCTCTCTTCATTTTGCTCCTGCTCTGCATCTACATCTTCTTGTTATTAACTCATCAGGGATTTGGAGTCTCAATTTTAGTATCATTTAAGACTTAGAAACATTCATTAGCTGTGTCTCGTTGCTATGGTTACTTATCATAACAAGTGGAAAAAGTCCTGCAATCTGCACAGAATCCAAACCAGAATAAAAACAATTGAATAATGTTCACAAAAAGAAAACAAGTATGAAATTCTCAAAGATAAAACCTGCTACTCTAACAGAGTTACTCCAACAAGATGCTGCCATGTGTAGCTCTAGACGGCTATATATGTTTATAAACATATACATTTTATCTATTTCTTAATCCAGGCAGTAACTTCAGTAGGACACTGTCTGTGGTTTCTGAAAATAATTTCAAATTTAGAGCAAAACAGTTTTTCACTTCACCTCAAACCATTTTAAATGATCTTTGATCCAGAGAAGACGCCACCATTACTGTTTCATGTTTACATCTGGTTTCTTCTTTCCATGATCCAAACTGGTGTTTGTACATAACATGATGTTGACAGTGATATCCGGAAGTGTCCATACAGTGATGTCCAGGGGAGAATCATGTCTGTTTTTCAATCAGTGCTGCCTCAGTGATTGCAAATCATAAACATCCAGTTATGATCTTTGACCTTGTCACCTGCACACAGAGATTCCTTCTGAGTTCCTTTTGATGCTATTATTCACTGTAGATGGTGGGATCTACAAAGACATCACAATTTTCATTCTTCCTTTCCTCAATTTTTAGATGCAGTATGTGGCAGATTGATGAACCTCTGCCCATATTTACATCTGAGATGCTCTACCTCTCTAAAATGCTCATTTTATACTGTCATGTTACTGAGCTGTTGCCAGTTAAACCTATTTATTCATCAGATGTTTCACCTAGTTGTTTTAGATATGTGTCAGTTATTTTTCACCAACCTTTTTGAGACATGTTGCTGTCATCAAAATCTGAAGGAGCCTATATTTTTTATGAAATGCTCAAATATCTCAGTTCCAGTTTGTGACCTATGCACAGCATGTATGCTTTTGGGATCAGGGTTGGGGTAAAAGTCATGTCAGTTAAAAGTCATGTTAGGGGGGCGGCGTAGTCTAGAGGAAGGGCGATCGCCCTTTATTCGAAAGATGGCGGGTTCGATCCCCGGTGACGGCAAGCTACTTCAAAGTATCCTTGAGCAAGATACTGAACCCGCCGCTGCCTCGGGGCGGTTGTAGCCTGTCGGGAAGGAGGTCAACCTCCGATCGGGAGACCAGAGCTTGATCCTGTGTCCCGGCAATATGGCTACGTGTGGAAGTTTCCTTGGGCAAGATACTGAACCCCGCAACTGCCCCTTGGGCGCTGTTCAAGATGGCTGCCCTCTGCTCCTCACCTTACGGTGAGGATGGGTCAAATGCAGAGCCAGATTTCCCCACGAGGGATTAATATAGGAAATTTAAAAAAAAATGTATTGTTCACATCTGAACCTACCTAACAGACTGTTGACTGAAGTATTTGAGGAGATTTGGACACCCGTTTTTAAGAGAATTAAGCGGTTAATTACTGGGATTCATCAGTCCATAAATGCAAAGATGTTCTGATGGTCATTATAAGCAGATCCAGCTTTACTCTGCATAAAAGCCCACACTCTCCATTGTGTTTCCACCCAATCACAGAAGTCTCCATGTTGAAACATCACGTACAGCAGGTGCCATGACAAGCGCGAGGTGTACAGTCCAGTCACAGAGTTCACTCGGGTCACTCGCTGTCAGCGTCTCTTCAGCACATTTGCCCTCAGCAACACACACAAATGCATGAACCCCTCTGAACCCTCAGCCACATAAACAGACAAGCATGTTAGGAATGCCCATGTGCATTTACAGACATGTTTTGTGCCAATGGTGGCATTTGTTTGGCTAATCGGTTGAAGCAGGCAGCAGAGCCTTTGTTATTAGCTAGGGCACTGGGTGGAGCCTGGAGGCTGAAAGAACCTTTGAGCATCAGCAACATCCTGCTTCTTTCATCATGGAAGCTTTATCCTCCGAAACAATACCAGATAGAAACGGACTCTTCAATTCTCTGAATTGAAATACACTGTTTATTTCGAAAAAAATGTAGAAAACATTTTGTCTCTGAGGTTTCAGGTGCGATTAAGTATACAGATGGTTCCCATGATGGAACATGATTGTGTTCATTGATTTGGACATCAAGAGTTTGAAGCAGGTTGGTGTCATGTCTTCATACCAATATCCATTGTCCTGTGCTTTTTGAATTGAGTTTGTTTCACTTTTTATTGAGTTTTGGGATTTTATCTTGGAGGTTTTTGTTATGTCTCAGTTTACTTTGTTTTATTTTGCTACTTAGTTTCCATTTTTTATTCAACTCCTCTCACTTTAAGTCAGATCCTCACCTTAACCTGATCCTTGTACTTCCAGCGTTTCTTTTGCTTTTTTGTCTTTGTAACGAGCCTGCCTAATTAATTGTTTAACTTTACCAGGGGCGTGTCTAGAAAATCTTTGTTGGGGGGCACAGATTTCTAAAAGGGTGGCACGTGTAAATGGGCCCATAACCTTAAAAAAAATCTAGTTTATACAAAATTATTGAATCTTTATCATAACTTAAGTGGCCATAAACCAAAATGTAATCAAAATCAGTCAAAGTACAATGCCAGTGGTTCACTTTCATTATTCATTTACTTTGATTAATGTAAAAGTATTAATTGATTTTGACTGTCTCCGCTTGGGATGGGGGGCGTGGGTTGGGGGTTGGGGGGCACCGGGGTGGCGTAGCATGATCTTCTATCACGCAGCTGTATCCTGACACCGTCCAAGTTAGTGTTGGTTCTGGGGAATGGTGCAACTGTGGATGTGTGTGATAGAAACACAAAATCATATAAATGTAATGTTGAGAAACACTAATGCAAAAACAAAAAAATTTGTTCGGCTAAATTAACCTTTTAATGACTCTTTTTCACAAGTAATAGAACTTTTTTCAACTTTCATTTAGCCACATGACTAACATACTAACCTCCATGGATCATCAATTCTTCAAAGTCACATGAAAGTCAATAAAGTCAGGTGGCACTCATGTGAGAGGAATGAGCCAACAGTTCCAAAATATCATCTTAAGAGTGTAACAGGATGTTTTTGATCCAATCAAGAGAGAAAACATTTCCCTCATGACCTAATGTGAGTGATCTGACTCATGTGTCTGACTATAAACAGTAAGGACTCAGATTTTTATAAAGGAACCATTGTTTACAGTGCAGTTTGCATCTGAGGTGATGGTGAAACTCCCGCAAACAAGATGGGGGAGAGCAATGACAGGAAAACCTTGGACTTATACTCTTTAGCAATAGTACCAGCACAACAACGCTATTGTTTGTTTTTTGTTTGATGTGGCTTTAGTGCAGTGAATGTGTGTGTGAGTGTGTGTGTGTGTATGTGTGTGTATGGATGGAGAGGTGAGGTGGGGTGGGGGGTTCTCTACAGAGTGATGCCCTTAACAAAACACACATTGTTCAAGCTGGTGTTTTAGGATAGGTTAGCAGAAACAACACTTAGCTTCCCTGGGTCTCCAGGGTCACTGTTAGGTAAATGGAAAGTCTCATCAGCCCCCGTTTATTTCTCCAGCACCCAAACAGAGTGGCCGGTGTCCAGTGGAGAAGCAAGTAGACGCCAACGGGCCACACTGACCCTGTTGTTAGCACATGTGAAGCTGGGAGGGGGTTGGGGGGGCTGAAAAGGGGTGAGGGGGTACAGATGTGTCGCTCGAGGGGAAAAATGTAAAATTTACTTCAAAAGGGGGAAATTTAATTAACAACGACCATGTGATGTGAGGTAATGACATGAGTCAGGGAGAGCAGGATTAAGATACGTGTACATACGTGGCAGGAGTAACATCTGTTCTGGGTTACCCTGCCACCCAGGCCCTTTCCTCCCCAGCTTGTAAATGGTAGCATTCTGCCAGCAATGTGAGGCCGTGAGGGACGAGGCCTTTGCTGCTCGGCAGGAGGTGAGATGCACCCGATAAACTGTCTTTTCTCTTGCAACCTGGAGTTGTGCAACTTGCTGCACGTCTTGTACACTTTGTTCGTTTTAGTCCGATTCAAATTAGAATCTTTTTCTTTCTCTGACATTTTCCAAAGACTCAAAACTGAGGGACAAGTAGAGCGAACAGCATTTCAAACAACTCTAGACCTCTAGATGTTATTAGCTGTCACACATTGAACCCTTAATGCGTCCTCTCCGTGGGACAATCTCATCACTATCGGGAAAGAAAAGTATTGTACAAACTTTTGTGAAATATTATTTAAAACAGATTTTACTGTTGTTTTATTGGATATTAGCATCAAAACCAAAACACGCTTCTACTTTTAAATTTAACTTAACTGGTATGAAAATAATGTTTTATGATGAAATAAATTGGAAGAATTTGATCTGTTATTTTTTTTATTTTATATTTCACGTGAGTCTGCAAGGCTGCCAAGTCTTCAACACGAGCAGCTGTAATTCAACAACGAGCAGCGGCAAAAAGTAATAAACCACCGCATCCTTCCAACCAGCAGCCGAGCTGCACGTGATGGGGCGTTCAAACACACTTAGGAAAACTCAACACTGAACAAATAGGCCTTCAGACATTCCCAGAAATTTAACAAATAGAAGAGAAACTAAATGAGGATCAACATTGGAACTGGCAACCCAGCAGAAAAATCAGGGAGTGGAGGGGGTGAGTGGCTGAGAACAGATGTTCTTTTTTTTCTACATTAACTGCGGGACATAAATTTGACAACAAGGTCTAATTCTTACATACTGTACCTTTAAGTATAACTAAAAAAATCACTCAGAGCTCAGACCTCCATATTTTGATTTACACCAACAGCCTCACCTTTGTTGTATCAACATTATCAGATTCATTGACCATGAAAACATCTTTAATAATTGGATTGACATTTATATCATTATTAGTTCAGTAGTTATTCAGTAATGGTGGTTTTCTACTGGATCGAGTTCAAGAACTTTTGAAGGAACATCAAATCTGTTACACACGTCTGATTCTACAGAGTCTCGACTGTCTTTTTATGTTTGCTGCTGGTTTATAACATCATTTATTCTTACAGTGGTAAAAAATCTGAAGGTTCCCTATTTTTCTTTTCTGGATCAAAGTATCTGAAATTTTGTTCCCGATCTAGATCAGTCCTTGATCCAGATCAGTCCTTGATCCAGATCAATCTCTGGTATCATGTAGAACCTGTAGGAAACTCACCCTGTATTTTGTTACTGAGCACTTGGATCATTTATTGTGTCATTACATGCAGATATGTTAAAAACAGCTCTGTCTCACAATGATGAAGAATCCTTAAAACCATTCCGGGATCCAGACGGGGATGCGGCTCACCCCCAAAATCTACTCACTTCTTCTTTGGACCATTTCTGACCTTTCCTGAAAATTTCATCAAAATCCATCCAGAAATTTTTGAATGATCTTGCTAACAAAAAAACAATCAAACCAACAAATGCTGGCAAAAACATCATAACATGCAGTTGGCAGCAAATATGTATGGGATGTGCAGTGTTATCACACTTTATGGAAACTGTTGCAAAAAAAAGTTCAAAACAGAAGCTGTTGTGTAACATAGAACATGACCCTTTAAAGGAAACCATGCAGGTAGATTATTGACATCTCAAAGTCAAAGAAAATCTTTTTAGTTTGTCTTAGTGATGAAAGTTTGTAGTTTGAAACAGACCATTGTTATGTAATTGCTGCTCTGATAGTACTCCATCTGGGAGTTCTGCTCTGGCACGTACAAACATGTGTGAGAGCATGTCAGTGTGTAGGCGAGAGCAAGATGGAAAGAGTCAAGTGAGTGTGAGTCTGTGCTTTCTGGGATTAGAATGTCTCGTATCATTTATTTGTATTTATTTGCATTTTATTGATCAGTTCATTCAGATTGATTTCATATTTAAAGTTTGTCATTTACAATCTCCACCTGAAGGTTTCGGTGACTGTGCACCAGTCCTTGTTGCTGCCAACGTGGTTTTGAGCGTATTTGTATGTCTGTGCACGTGGGCTGCAGCAAGCTGGTGAGTGGGCTGTTCACTGTTTCATTCTCTACAACCGGAGACGCTTCCACGCTGTTTTCTACCGGAGCCATTCACAGCCATCACTAAATAGCTACAGAAACAGGATGTAAGCCAAACTGGAGCTTGGCTACAGGAAGCCTGAAAATGTTCATGCATTATGTAAAACCTGCCAGATCAGGCTGTGTAGTCATTTGGTCACACACTTCATTTACATTCTCCCCAACAGGATGAAGCACCGGAAACTCTTTTCTCTTTCCTTGTTTCATTTTGTCTTTCTATTTGAGCGGTTATCAAAAAGTTTTTGGGGAAGATGAAGAGCTCTGAATGTCAGCGCGTGCTGTCGCCTTCACCTCTTGAGTCAAAGGAAGTTGAACACTGACATTGAATCAGACCTCTCTGTGTGTCATTTTGAACAAAAACAAGGATCATCTGACTCATAATCACTACCCTAAGGGCATAAAATACCACACCTGAACTTAAAAGGAAGTCTCCGTGTTGTTTACCTTGTCGTCTTTTTTTTAACCAGCACATTATAAACTGAACATTTAACGTGCTGAAGCTCAGAACAGTAAAACAAGTGAGGCCGCCTGCAGGAAAACGCGCCGCTACAGGATTCCTGTCTACAGCTGCGTCCAGCCTTTCAACTGCACGTGTGTGTGTGTTCAGATGGTTCTGACCATTAGATCAGTGCATGTGTGGCCCACAGTGGGTCGCACTTTGCAAACAGGATGCCACCTAGTGGTGGAAGCCTGAAACTACATCACAAACCTGATGCGACAAGAAGCAACCCATCAAACCTTACTAATGATGTTCAACTGACTCTGTCCGTCCGTCCGTCCATCCATCCATCCATCCATCCATCCATCCATCCATCCATCCATCCATCCATCCATCCATCCATCCATCCATCCATCCATCCATCCATCCATCCATCCATCCATCCATCCCGATGTGGCAAGGAGGATCAGCCGCTCTTCTCCAAGCACCTCCCCTGACTTTGATGTTGACCCTGCTCCTCAACAGAGGACGCCTATTTCATCTACCTAAATCCTGGATTTAGTTCTTTCAATCATGAGCTAAGTCTCATGATCACAGATGAGGGTTGGAACATAGATGGAGCAGTTTATCCAGAGCTTCACCTTTTGGCTCCTCCTTCACCTCATCAGACAGGAGCAACGATGAAAGCCGAAGAGATGGCGTCGAATCGAATTGTGTGTTAATTCATTCTGTTTTCATCAGTTATATAACTTCAACTGAATATTATAAATATAAAGAGCATATATAGTGGCTTGGGGTGTTGCAGGTATCTGAGGGGTATGAGTGGCACGTCACTGAACCGGCAGCGCTACATGGGAGAGATGTGTCTAAAAGTGCTGAGATGACAGAGAGGTGACAGGCGAGGCTTAGCTGACCCAGCAGAGCTGCTCGTTCCCCCCCGTCACTGTCTGACTGTAGACTCGTCAGCACAGTCTTCACTTCCCTGCAAACCTCTTAGTCTGAGACACTAAAAAGAAATGGATTGCTGCTTTTCCCCAAATGAGTAAAAGGATAAAAGAATGTGCCACTTTAAAAACAATGCTAATACAAATTTGAAGGGACAGGGGAATTGTTTTTCTCCTGAGGTTGTTGAACTGTATGTGAATCACCCCCTGTGCTGACCGAAAGTAGCCCCTCTCTGTTGCATAACCGCCATCAGTGGGGTGGCCAGCATGGCTAAGCTGCTGAGCCGTCCTGTGATCGCTTCTCTCTCTTCTCCAGGGTTCCCATCCAGAGAAAAAACACAACCATATGAAGCGATAACAGCCTGGAAATGAGTTCCACACAGAGTGACACAGAAGCCTCAGAGCCTGGTTCAAATCCACCTGATTATAATATGTGTGTGTGTCGGGGGGGTGCCTGTTGTTTTTGCTCTTTGCTTTCATCAGGAACTTGCGTCCTCTCTTATGTTGCAGTGGAACTCCTCCATTAAACAAGTCAATAAAATAAGAGTCCAAACCCGTCACGTGCTGGAAGCTGGAGACAGATGTGAGAATGATGTTGAGTGTGGAGATGTATTTAACAAATGTAACACCTTGAACACATTGAAGAGTGGTACTATTAATACACATCATGTTATTTCACAAACCAATTCAGCCAAGTTTCTTTACTCCAGAATGTCTCGTGAGAGTTTGGAACTTGGAGATAGGAATGTTGCAGATTTGACAAATATAAATATACAGCTCTGAACAGAAGAGAGGAAATAGTTACAGTTACTTCAAGGACATCTATGACCTTTGTTTAAACATGTTTTAATGCTTGTTAATGTTGATTTAAAATGTTTAATACCATTTTTCTATTAAAACACTTAATATATATTAAAACTGCTTCCAAAGAGCTCAGTCTTACAGAATCTCTAAAAACACACCTTGTTCCAGACACATGATGAGTGAAGTGTTGGAGGTGAATCAACTTCATGCCATTTCACTGTTTACATCACATGTTACAACAAGGTGAATCCTTGTGTTTGTGGGAGTTTTACCAGCTGGAACTGGACATCCAGTTCACTGACTTCTCAGCGACAGAACAAGACTAAAACCTGGTTCTGGACCAGTTTTACACAGTCCTACATCTACATCTGATACGACTGTTCAGTTGTTCCGGAGTTGCACTCATCACCCTGTGATTAAAATAACAAAAACAAAAGAACTAACAACAGGGCAATAAATGACTCAAATAAAACATCCACTGTATCACAGAGACCAGTGTTGTGTGCCTGTGTGACTCCTTCACCGCTGCCTTGTTCCTTCTCCTCTTGTTTACACCCCTCCAGTGTCAACACCACCTGAGCGCCATGGCAACCACACACCACCATGAAGCGAAAGGAACAATGGTCTCCGCCTCCACTGGGCTTTTACAGCTGGTTTTGAAAAAAATGAAAAGGTTTGGAAAACACTTTGAAGTTGTGTCCAGCTGAGTGAGAGAAATATGCTTTTGATGTGTGCGTGTTTTTTGTGAGGGGGGGTTTGCAGGTGCAGGTGTTAATAGATTACCTATACAAAATAATTCTAATTCATGGCTCAGATTGAATGTGACGTATGGACTTTCAGCTCCATTTAAAAACAAATATTTCTAAATCCTTTGGTGAAAGATGACTGAAAGGAATGAGCAGCAAGGGTTTGACTTACCCCGAAAAGCAGGTCGGACTTTGAGTGTTTATCGAACCAGGTGTTGAACATCTGCCTGGAATCTTCAGTGACTTTACAGACTAAGAACGTTAGTTACACAGGACATTTATTAAAACAAGTCTGCCTTCAAAGATCCTCCCAAATATGGCAGAAGTTTTTTTTTTTTTTTTTTTACATCATAGTACTGTAGGTCTTTTTTAAAGACAACGATCAAGTCGCAGTAACATTGATGAAGATTTTAAGGAATAAGTCCAACGAGAGCCGAAGATTCAAGAATCAATCTGCTTAATCCACTTAGTTACTCACAGGTTTATTTGTTTTAAATAAAAAGCAGCTTGTTTCACAGTCTGTTGTTATGGATCATAGTCTGTCAGGTTTTTCTGTTTGTTGTCATCACACGATCTCCTGCAATCATGCCTTATCCTGCTCACCTGGTCTGACTCATTGATGCCACACACCTGTCTGCACTCCTATAAACCCTGTCCACAGTTTGCGTCACTTTGCCAGATTGTTGCAAGCTGTTGGTTTCCTCAGTCCAGCAGTCAGGATCATAATGGTGCTGAATCTGACTCA
>SSNP01000165.1:585801-622373 GCA_006937955.1 Pachypanchax playfairii
CCATCCATCCATCCATCCATCCATCCATCCATCCATCCATCCATCCATCCCGATGTGGCAAGGAGGATCAGCCGCTCTTCTCCAAGCACCTCCCCTGACTTTGATGTTGACCCTGCTCCTCAACAGAGGACGCCTATTTCATCTACCTAAATCCTGGATTTAGTTCTTTCAATCATGAGCTAAGTCTCATGATCACAGATGAGGGTTGGAACATAGATGGAGCAGTTTATCCAGAGCTTCACCTTTTGGCTCCTCCTTCACCTCATCAGACAGGAGCAACGATGAAAGCCGAAGAGATGGCGTCGAATCGAATTGTGTGTTAATTCATTCTGTTTTCATCAGTTATATAACTTCAACTGAATATTATAAATATAAAGAGCATATATAGTGGCTTGGGGTGTTGCAGGTATCTGAGGGGTATGAGTGGCACGTCACTGAACCGGCAGCGCTACATGGGAGAGATGTGTCTAAAAGTGCTGAGATGACAGAGAGGTGACAGGCGAGGCTTAGCTGACCCAGCAGAGCTGCTCGTTCCCCCCCGTCACTGTCTGACTGTAGACTCGTCAGCACAGTCTTCACTTCCCTGCAAACCTCTTAGTCTGAGACACTAAAAAGAAATGGATTGCTGCTTTTCCCCAAATGAGTAAAAGGATAAAAGAATGTGCCACTTTAAAAACAATGCTAATACAAATTTGAAGGGACAGGGGAATTGTTTTTCTCCTGAGGTTGTTGAACTGTATGTGAATCACCCCCTGTGCTGACCGAAAGTAGCCCCTCTCTGTTGCATAACCGCCATCAGTGGGGTGGCCAGCATGGCTAAGCTGCTGAGCCGTCCTGTGATCGCTTCTCTCTCTTCTCCAGGGTTCCCATCCAGAGAAAAAACACAACCATATGAAGCGATAACAGCCTGGAAATGAGTTCCACACAGAGTGACACAGAAGCCTCAGAGCCTGGTTCAAATCCACCTGATTATAATATGTGTGTGTGTCGGGGGGGTGCCTGTTGTTTTTGCTCTTTGCTTTCATCAGGAACTTGCGTCCTCTCTTATGTTGCAGTGGAACTCCTCCATTAAACAAGTCAATAAAATAAGAGTCCAAACCCGTCACGTGCTGGAAGCTGGAGACAGATGTGAGAATGATGTTGAGTGTGGAGATGTATTTAACAAATGTAACACCTTGAACACATTGAAGAGTGGTACTATTAATACACATCATGTTATTTCACAAACCAATTCAGCCAAGTTTCTTTACTCCAGAATGTCTCGTGAGAGTTTGGAACTTGGAGATAGGAATGTTGCAGATTTGACAAATATAAATATACAGCTCTGAACAGAAGAGAGGAAATAGTTACAGTTACTTCAAGGACATCTATGACCTTTGTTTAAACATGTTTTAATGCTTGTTAATGTTGATTTAAAATGTTTAATACCATTTTTCTATTAAAACACTTAATATATATTAAAACTGCTTCCAAAGAGCTCAGTCTTACAGAATCTCTAAAAACACACCTTGTTCCAGACACATGATGAGTGAAGTGTTGGAGGTGAATCAACTTCATGCCATTTCACTGTTTACATCACATGTTACAACAAGGTGAATCCTTGTGTTTGTGGGAGTTTTACCAGCTGGAACTGGACATCCAGTTCACTGACTTCTCAGCGACAGAACAAGACTAAAACCTGGTTCTGGACCAGTTTTACACAGTCCTACATCTACATCTGATACGACTGTTCAGTTGTTCCGGAGTTGCACTCATCACCCTGTGATTAAAATAACAAAAACAAAAGAACTAACAACAGGGCAATAAATGACTCAAATAAAACATCCACTGTATCACAGAGACCAGTGTTGTGTGCCTGTGTGACTCCTTCACCGCTGCCTTGTTCCTTCTCCTCTTGTTTACACCCCTCCAGTGTCAACACCACCTGAGCGCCATGGCAACCACACACCACCATGAAGCGAAAGGAACAATGGTCTCCGCCTCCACTGGGCTTTTACAGCTGGTTTTGAAAAAAATGAAAAGGTTTGGAAAACACTTTGAAGTTGTGTCCAGCTGAGTGAGAGAAATATGCTTTTGATGTGTGCGTGTTTTTTGTGAGGGGGGGTTTGCAGGTGCAGGTGTTAATAGATTACCTATACAAAATAATTCTAATTCATGGCTCAGATTGAATGTGACGTATGGACTTTCAGCTCCATTTAAAAACAAATATTTCTAAATCCTTTGGTGAAAGATGACTGAAAGGAATGAGCAGCAAGGGTTTGACTTACCCCGAAAAGCAGGTCGGACTTTGAGTGTTTATCGAACCAGGTGTTGAACATCTGCCTGGAATCTTCAGTGACTTTACAGACTAAGAACGTTAGTTACACAGGACATTTATTAAAACAAGTCTGCCTTCAAAGATCCTCCCAAATATGGCAGAAGTTTTTTTTTTTTTTTTTTTACATCATAGTACTGTAGGTCTTTTTTAAAGACAACGATCAAGTCGCAGTAACATTGATGAAGATTTTAAGGAATAAGTCCAACGAGAGCCGAAGATTCAAGAATCAATCTGCTTAATCCACTTAGTTACTCACAGGTTTATTTGTTTTAAATAAAAAGCAGCTTGTTTCACAGTCTGTTGTTATGGATCATAGTCTGTCAGGTTTTTCTGTTTGTTGTCATCACACGATCTCCTGCAATCATGCCTTATCCTGCTCACCTGGTCTGACTCATTGATGCCACACACCTGTCTGCACTCCTATAAACCCTGTCCACAGTTTGCGTCACTTTGCCAGATTGTTGCAAGCTGTTGGTTTCCTCAGTCCAGCAGTCAGGATCATAATGGTGCTGAATCTGACTCAGACTTGGATTTCGTTTTTCAGACTCTCGCTCATTAATCTGTGGATTGATCGGATTAACCGTGAACGACAAATGTCGTTCGTCACATCTTCTCTGCTTTCCTCCCAGATGTTCTCAAACTAGCCTCTTCCCCTAAACGCACGTTCATCTGCAGGCTAGTGCTGCGTTCATTCCCCGCTGTCACCATCTCAGAGTGAACTCTGCTTTGACTTCTAAGCTCTCCCAGTGTTATTAAAGTCTTTTTACTGTTATCTGTACGTGATTCTGTGGATTCAGCTCCAGCCAACAAACATGTTCATGTGAACACAAAGACAGGAAGTGGACCAGCTGGTTCTCTGGTGCAGTCAGAACAGAACAGTCTAAAACTCAACACTCTTAAAAACTGTTGAGATAACAATGGAGTCTCCACCTTTGTCCTCCATTACTATTCATAACACTACAGTATCTATGGTGGCTGCGTTCAGGTTTCTGGGGATCTCCATCACCCAGGACCTGAAATGTACAGCCAACATAGACACAGTCATTTAGAAGATCCAGCAGAGGTTGAACTTCCTGCAGCTGCTTAAGAAGTTTAACCTGGTCCTAACAGGAGCTGCTGGTGAACTTCCACACAGTGATCAGTTCAACCAGAACAGAAATAGACTGCAGAGAACTTAGGTCTGCAGAGAGGATCACCGTTGCTAATCTGACCTCCATCCAGGACCTGAACTCTCCCATTCAGGACCTGGACTCCTCCAGGCTGAGGAAAAGGTCAGGCAGCATCAGCAGGAACCTTCTCACCAAGGATCTCACCTCTCTTACCTCCAGACGGCATTACAGATTACTGTAGGCCAAAACCGCAAGACACAAGACCGGTTTCTTCCTCCAGACCGTCACCATGTTTAACAAACATGTTTAACACTTTAACGAAGAAACAACTTCTTCTCTCATGGAAATAATTTGATTTTTCTCTATAAACAGCTTCAAACACCAATCAGACATTTATGATGGATGATACTCAGGGCTTAATTTGAACCGGATCCTGCCGGAACAAGATCCAGGAACTGTCTTATTTTGAAAGGGTGTGCTTGCTAGAATCCGTTAACGGCGCCAGTTGGGATAAATAACAGCGGCATCAAAATGCCAAAAGGCAGTATAACTTACTACTTCTGGGCTTATCATCACTTTCTCTAGCCCTGCTTGACAATTTACACCCGCTGGGCGCCGCCGCACAGCGCTTGGTCTGGTCCGACGGTTGTGTATGTGTGTGCGTTCTGGTATCAGTTTGGCCTCAGTGAATTCTGGTTTCATAGCGCTATTTGCATTCCGGTAACTTTTGATTTACAAATTAAGCACTGACGATACTGTTGAATGTATCTCTCTGTTTAATAATGTCTATTTATATTTAAATGTCTGTCTCCAAGTTCAAGAACAACCATGAACCAGAGCCAAATCCCTTGTGTGTAACATCCTGGGCCAAATAAACCTGATTCTGATATTGTGGTCAAACTGTCTCGTTTGGCGCTACAGTTGTTGTTTCCCAAAATAACAAAAAGGAATCAACACAACAGAAATCTGAAGAATTCCTCCACAAAGTTCCAAGATACTAATCCAATGGATCTGATGCCATCTGTGTGAATAAATCTCAGTTCACAGATAGTCCACTCCACAATCCACAGAGTTCAAAGGATCTATTGTATGAAACACTCCAGGACATCTTCAGATGTGGTTTGTACTAGTCAGAGTTTTTGGGGATCTGGGATCAGGTGGGTCTAGTTAATAGGTGCTGTTTGAGAGATATTCAGCTGTTTTGCATAGAGAGATGGATTTATATGTTGAGAACCGCAGCACCATTTAAAAAAAAAAAGAAAAACCCAGGAAAATGATAAGCACCTCCATTGGTTCCTGATGGCTGTGAGAGGATCTGACCAGGTGATCAGGAGCACCACAGGGTACTGTACTCTCACCATTCCTTTTCACTCTGTACACCTCAGACCTTAAGTACAGGTCAGAATCCTTTCATCTTGCTCTTATTTAACTCTCACACACAAAACAGATTTCCAATTTCCCCTCCTTAACCTCAGGCAAGTGGCTGCAGCCAAGACTCCAGCTGTTCCGCTGTCTTCAAATGCATTCACTTCCTGCTGAAATCTGCTTTAAAAAAAATGTATCTAATGCTTTTAGTGCCTGTTTTTGTCCTACAAATCAAAAGAACAAATAAAAACAAAGAAGTTATGTATCTGAGCTCCAGAAGGGTCCTTCTTCCAGATTTGTTGGTACTGGCTCACTCGGTTGAGTGTCCTGATGGGTGAAAGGAAGGCAAAGTCAACCACATCACAAAGGGCAGCAAGTTTAAGGAGTGCCTGACATCAGAGGCGGCACAAACCGCTGACAGGCAACAAAAGCACATGGTGCCACATCTGGCTTCTGGTTTAGCGTGCAGCTTTCCTCAGTGTAAGTCAGCACTATGATTATCCCTGTCCCACCTCCTTGTAATGGAACAATGAAGACTGTCGGCTGCAGAAAGATTCGGAGGGGGGACAAAAAAGAGCAGTTTCTGAGATTCAACCGCAGATGGATGAGAATTAAGAGTTGCCCTATCGCAGTTATCAGCTCTGCGTAGATTTATTTTCCTGCTCCACATGTCGTTTGTCTACACAGCTGGACCATGTGCTTCACAGCTGAAGTTCACTGGCTGAAAAGAACCATAGCGGTTAAACAAAAAAAAAAGAACAGGGTGCCCAAACAACCATGGCGCGCGCGTGCACATGCATGTGCAGACATACAAAGTCATTTTGATGCACGTCTTGCACGAAAAGGCAGGCCTGGATTTGGAATAAACAATTCCCTACCTCAACAAAAGGAAAGCCCAGTGGTTAGATGAGGAATCTCTGAAGGTCACTGCAGTTCAAACACTGAAATTCTGACTTTCAGTTCAAGCTATGAAGTCTGTCTATCTGTATCCAACTGCTGTATTACGACAGTGTGGCTTCTTTATAGCAAAGAATAACGACAGTTTAAATGCTAACCAGCTGAGTTAGCTAGCTAGCACCATTAGTAAAACTGCCAACTTAACGCTGCAATCCAGCGTTTTCCCCTTTTCAGGAGTTATGTATGATTTTTTTGAAATTCCATAAAAATGACTGTCTGACCCGGTTCTGTAATATAATGCAGGAAATTTTTCTTTTTTTTTTTTTTTCCTCAAAGCCCCTCTCCCGCCCCATAGAGGTGCATACGGATTTAATTGAGCGCCCCCCAGCATTAGCCAATTGCATTAGCCATGCGCATAGTACACCTGTCAATCAACCAAGTGCGCGCACATATCCAGAAGAACTGCACCGCACAGCGTTTGAGTTGTTTACAATGCTGCGAAGACACATAAAGACTATAAATGTAACTTAAAGTGTCCATCGTAACAAAGTTGGCGCGTGCATTTATTACAGCTGACATTTTGATATCATTCTTATCATATCGCGGAAATAGAGGGGCGGGACTTAAAGGTGCAACACTTTTTTTCCACCTCAGTGGTGCCCTCTGAGAAGAAACTCCAGATTGCTGCTTTAACTGAACAGATTTGGGGGTGTAGATCTGGTGTTGTTGAGTTCAGATGGCAGAAAGTTTGTGTTCCAGTGGGTGGTGAGTGTCAAACAGTAGATGCTGCTCTGTGTGTGTAGGTTTTTGGTAAACTTCTATATCGAGGCCTCCATCTTTCTCCAACTGCACCAAACAGTCCAGGAAAAGCAGCTTGTTGTGCTGAGAATCCTCTCTAGGGAACCTCATGTTGTGTTTTTTGGAGGGACCTGTGAATGTAAACGAATGCAGCGTCACACGTGACTCTTTAAGCTGGCTTTGTTTCATAGACATGTTTGTGCACCAGACTGAGAAAACGTATCAGTTATTTACCTAAATCCAAACTGAATCACTTGAAATCTGAGATTCTGATGCTTTTGTTAAACACATGAGAGAAGCGACGTCCGCAGCGTGAACCTGTTGGGATTACTCACGTTACCTCGTAGCTTCACGTCAGGTTGCCGCCAAGTCTTCAAGCTTTCCCACCAGAATCTTGTTTCCATGGAGTAAAACATATCAAATCTGTATCAAATAAAGGTCAAATTCACCTGGATGATGTTGGAGCATCAATAAAAAGAACACTGACTCATGTATTAGTCAGTGTGCTGACTCATGCGGGTGCTCACGTTTGCTAAAGGACTTGTCTTACTCATCTTTTCAAGAAAATACTTTCTCCTTTGAGCTTTTCAGAAAATAAATAAATAGTACAAAGATTCTTTTCGGTCTATTTTCCAGCTGATTTGTTTTGCTTATTGAGTTGCTACTTTAATATGACTAATAAAGGTTAATTCATTGTTCTGTGCTACTTTATAAGAAGAACTGGGATAAAATGAGTCTCTATAATAAATCCTTCACCCTGCAGTTTTGTCCCCTGAATAACAGATGTGTGTGTGAGACTCTGCATCTCAGCTGGCTCACTACCAGCTCATACAGGTCTCAACTGGATGCTTCTTCCACCTTCAGCGTTCCCTGGAGAGTCAAAAACAACTGACATCTTTCCAAAGGATCACGGGAAGCTGTGCAAGGGGAGATGGGGGGGCGGGGGGGGGGACTGTCTTCAAGGTTCCAGAGTGAGTGAAATGACCCGGAAGTATCCAAGTGGCATCTGCAAACCAAGCTCGATAAATTCCCGAAATGCTTTAACTTTTGTGGCATATTCCTGAAACCCTGAAGAGGAAAAACATTTAATTTGTTTCTAAAACTGCAAATGGAATTACTGAACATTTCTAAAAGGTCTCAAAACGTTGGCGGAGGTTCATGATTTCCTCAAATGAACCACAGGCCTCATTCTCATCATACGTTCACACACATCTGGAACACGTCTTCATTTAACAACAAATACAACAGTTGCAGTTTGTTCACCACAAACCTAGTAACATGTAACATGATCGTATGTATCAAAGTGATTCCACATAAAATAAATTACATTTTCTTACGATCTTGTAATTCCAACAAGTCACAGTCCAATGAAGAGCTCTATGTCTTTAACAGGATTAGTACTGTCCTCAAAAAACCTGCCATATTGAATTCTGTATGTTTCTGCCCTCTAGTGGAAGATCTGAGTACTACAGGTTAATCCTTTTCACATTTGTTTTCCAATTAATCATGTAAAAATAGATTCTGCATTTATTTATCTATAAAACAGAACAACTCCCAAAAAGCTGCAAATCAGATGGAAAAAAATGAGAAAGAAAAACATTCTTCACATCATCAGTCTGGACTGTATATTAACATACTGTTATAATGAATGTTAAGCTAGAAAACCATGAAATGTGGTTTAAAAACATCTGAGATGATTAAAACAACAAATCTTCCATACAAGGTGCAGAATCCACGTCCCACAGGGTTACACTGCCCCCGTGTGGTCATCCTGAATCACTGCAACCTGTGAGTTTACTCCAAACAAACTAACAAGGATTCAAAAACAATTCAACATATTTTCACCTTTTATTGAAATATCTTTTATTTCTAAAACAACACAACAAATAAAGTGGTTGAAGATCAGCAGAAAATGTCCCATTTCCTGTCCACAGCTGGAAAACTTGTCCTCAAGAGCAGCTGATCTTTCAAGTGCGTGTGGTAGAAAGGTTAAAAATTAAGTTCATTCCACTAGGTCTCAGCTTTGACATCAAAGCTCGGGGTGTGGACTCGAGGTTGTCTGCGATGGTTCGTGCTCCTCCGCCATTTCTAACGTTAAAAAAAACATGAAGATTTAAAAAGTGCTGTTGTTAAAAAGGAGTGCGAGGCGGCGGTTTGAGAGACGATCCTCACCTTGCTGTTGCGTTTGGACACACTCGCCATCTCGCTCCTCGTAACCATCGAGGCAGACGCACTTGTAGCTACCTCGGTTGTTGACACACTCCTGGTGCTCCTTCGTGCACGCGGGCTCCGACTCGGAACATTCATCAACATCTAGAGAAGAAGATTTTTTTTTTAAAATAACAGAAAACGACTAAGAGATGAGACTCGATGTAAACACTCATATCTCACCTGTGCAAGTCCCGTCAACGTCTTGGTACCCGCTCGCACAAGCCTGGCACTTATCAGAACCGGGTCCGGAGCAGCCGTTGCATTCACTGGCACAAGCTGCGTGGGACAAAACAGCTTTTAACAAAAGTAACAACCAATACATAAACACGAGTTCTATGATTGTTCTCACATTTGCAGGAGTACGAGCCGTCTGTGTTGAAGCAGTACTGGTCCTTGTTGCATGGAGGCGGGTCTACTCCGCACTCGTTTACATCTGTAATCCATCAGACAGGTGTGATCATTTATAAAACGCAAAATGTGCTTTTATTGTCTCGATTCCGGTTCAGCTTACCAACACAAGCTTCTTGCTCGTCCTTTTCCCAGCCCTCCTTGCACTCGTCGCAGTCCTGATTGGTCCCTCCGGTGCAGGTTTTACAAGAACTGTGACACTCTGCGGGTAAGTGGTGAAGGTTTAGTCTCTTTAAAGACTCTGATCTTCAGGAGCTGGGTCGAGTTTTTACCTGTGCACAGAGAGAAGGTGTCGTTCTTCACTTCGTTGAAATGACCGTCCATGCAGTCCATGCAGAACTCCCCCTTATAGCCGTGGTCACAGCTGCATTTCCCAGTTCCTCCTCGAGTCCCATCGCCGTCGCAGTTTCCATTGCCATGACAAGGTCTCTCCGATCCGCCAACACAAGCTTCAGATGAAACACAAGTCGCTCTGTTAGAAAGGGGTGGAGCCCTCGGTGTGGGTGGGAAGGATCAGGTCTCACCGTTACAGTCGGGTCCAAATGTTCCCTTCAGACAGCACACTTTGATGGTGTCGATGCAGAACCATTTATGCAGATCGGGATGTTTCGTCTTCCTGCATCACATCACAGAACCAAACAGGAAGAGGGGACGTTTACAGCACATGAAAAAGTCAGATAAAACTTCACAAAAACGCACTTTTTTCTGACAGTTCGATTAAAACAAAATGAGTCTGTCAGACTCTTTTCCAAAAAACGACTGAAATATTGACTGGACACTCGCTTTTTAAACCACCAGGTCTCGAAGTGCTCCTCGTGTTCTTCTACCATACGGTTGCACTCGAAGCTGCTGCTCTCGCACAGCTCCTCCAAAATCTCCATCAGGCGGATCTCACTGCAGAGACAAACCACATACATGAAGAAAACGAAGACACAGAGAAGCAATGGCTGCTTTGATATGACTATCTAACATGCTGATAATGTGTCCATGAGCAGGGCAGCATCACCCTGCATGTGGAGTGCAAAGTAAACAGCTGTGTGTCAGGCTGACCTGCGGTTTGGACCAGACGGCTGTCTCACCTTGTCTCATACTTGGACAGTTTTCTCTCCTCCCAGGCCGTGTTGCCTCCTCCAAAGTTCTGCTTTGCTGTTCGATCAAACCCCTAAAATCAAGAAAAACAAGTTACTTTTACTCAAGAAAGGCGCATTTGTTCCTGATGCTAATAAAACACGCGAACGTCGTCATTCTTATTAATAAAGTCAAATGAAACAACATTTTAAAGTGATCTCTGACCTTATTGAAGTTTTCGGTGATTCGTTGGCACGTGTTACACGCGCTTTTTAAATCTCTTTTAGCGTCGTTGGCTTGAAATAGAAAAATGAGAATAATACAGGAGATAAGCCGCAGGAGCCGCAGCTCGGGACCGGAGGACATCATCATCATCATGTCAGCAGCAGCAACTTAATTCATGTCAAGGCGCGCGCGCTTTATGCACGATATCAGCTAATAAGCTACAACGGTTGGACACATCGAAATGACTCGCACTTAACATTAAATAAAAGCGTTACCTATGCAAAGCACGTTGAAGTTGTATTTACATGCCGGCTACAAAAAAAAAATAAAAAAATAGGATGTGATTTCAGTTTTCCGCGTCATCTTCCGAGACGGATTGTGGCTTGTTGTGATTGGTTTGTTCCCCTGTCAATCATTAAATCTGCTAATCATAGGCCGCCACGCGCGGGACACAAACTCGATCCCGACGCGGAAAATTCAAGAATTTTTGTTTAATCAAAAATTAACATATTTTTTATATTATTTAAATTTAAATACATGCAAACAGTATGAGAGTAATGTAAACATTTTCTAATACTTACAATAGTTTAACGATGTGAAAAAAATATATTAACTTCCGGTGTAACCCGGAAGTGATACAACGAATGTTCAGCTGTCATGGCTGAAAAAAGGAGAGTTGTGGGGCTTCCATTGCTGCTTCTATTAATTTTTGTCGCTATTTTACATTTATTAATTTGCCCGTTTTCCAAAGTTGAGGAAAGTTTCAATTTACAAGCAACACATGACATTCTGTATCACAGACTTGACTTTGACAAGGTAAGCAGTCGTTAGATGATGCTAACAAGTTTGAATAAAACATGCAAAAATGTGTTTATTGTTTCAAAAACGCTAATTTCATAAGCTGTTTTTTTTTAATGGGGTGGGTTACTTGTCACTTGTCTAGTATTTTCTTTATATTGTAATTAGTTTGAGTTCTCTAAGAAAATCAGTAAAATCATTGTTCTTTTGCTTTCAGTACGACCATCATGAGTTCCCTGGAACTGTTCCACGTTCCTTTCTCGGTCCCCTGTTTCTATCCACACTTAGCTCCCCTTTTGTTTTCCTGTCATCTCTGCTGGATGCTCCAAAATTCTACACTCAGCTAATAGGTTGATAACCTCAGATGTTTATTCCATGTTAGTGATTGGTATTTCTACATCAAGATGTTTAATTTGTGGTGTGTTTCATGCAGTTCGAGCTTTACTGGGATTGTGTGTGATTGGTGCTTTATGGCGCATGCAGAAAGAGGTGAGGAGGCAGTTTGGTTCTACAGTTGCAGGTCTTTTCTGTCTGACATGTGCTTCCCAGTTTCACCTGATGTTCTACAGCACGAGAACGCTCCCTAATGTCTTTGCACTCCCGATAGGTAAGACACATCAATAATAAAAAACTTTCTTTCCTTTCTTTTTTAAATACTTAGTAAGTGTTTAAATGTGTTTCCTAGTTCTCATAGCATTCACATCCTGGATGGCTCAGAAACACAGATGCTTCATCAGCCTTTCTGCCTTGGTGATCATTGTGTTTCGCTCGGAGCTCTGCATCCTGCTGGGTCTCATGTTAATGATGTCGCTGCTGAGCAGAAGGCTTGGACTGCTGCAGCTGCTTTACTACGCCGTTCCTGCCGGGATCTTGTCTCTAGGTGAGTGTTAAATTGATGGTATTTACTCTGAAGCGAGATGCGGATGAGATGGAAGTGCATTTCTTTCTTTTCTTTTTGGGTCCTTCAGCTCTGACGGTGTGTGTTGACTCCTTCTTTTGGAGGAAACTTTTGTGGCCTGAAGGACAAGTGCTGTGGTTCAACGTCATTCTTAATGAAAGTTCCAAATGGGGAATATCCTTTCTTAAAAAACACAGGTTTTGTTGAAAACTGCCATATATTTGAAAATATTCTGCCCAGTGTCTCTTTAACTCCTCCTTCCATTAGACTTCTCCTTTTTTATGGTACTTTTATTCTGCGGTACCTCGCGCTCTGGGTTGCACGCTGTTCTTTGTGCCACTCGGCCTTCTTGATAGACGCATAAGGTTCCTGCTCTTTCCCACCGTGAGCTTCATCCTCATCTACTCACTGCTGCCTCACAAGGAGCTGCGGTTTATCATCTACACGTTCCCGGTGCTCACGTTGGCTGCTGCACGCGGCTGCTCCTTCATGTGAGACCAAACACTAAACAACATCGTAGCACCTTACTCATAAATAAATCAGCTGTAGAGGATAAACAGATGTTTGTTTGTTTTTCTCCATGTGCTTCAGTTTGAGCAACTATCAGAAATCCTGGATGTACAAACTGGGTTCAGTGGTTGTGGTTGGCCAGCTGCTGATAAACATGATGTACTCTGGATTTTGTCTCTATGTTTCTCACCACAACTACCCTGGAGGCAGAGGAATGCAGGAACTTCACAGGCTACTGCCAGTCACAGCAGGTCAGACTCACTTTCACATCATTTTTTGATAAATGTGTGAAATTAGTTTTAAACAAGCAGTCTGTCATATTGTTGGATTTGAAAAAAAAACCCTTCTACATGTCTAATTTTCCTCAGATGTATCTATTCACATTGACACGTATGCTGCTGAAACAGGAGTGTCACGCTTTTTGGAGCAAAACAAAAACTGGAGGTGAGTGATATGCTTTTATTTATTTTTTGTTTTCATCTTAATAATTATGCCCCTCTATTAAATATTTAAAAATGTATTTAACAGATATGACAAGCGAGAAGATTTAAGTTATACGAATCCTGAGATCAAAATGTTTTCACATCTACTGATGGAGGCCAACGTCACCAAACTGCAGCAGCTGCAACACACCCATCAGCCACTGGCTTTCATCGAAGGTTACAGCCACTTTGACATTAACGCAGCTCACTTCCCTCCTGTCAGCGTGCGTTTAGAGAGGAAGGCGGTCCTGATGGCGAGGAAAAACTCACCGACCACGAGAATATAATGGGTTAAAAGGTTGATTTTCCAAGATGTGACACTTCCAATGTTAAAAACGTTTATATTTGACATTCCAAAACAGATCTGAAGACTGCAACACCAGCAGACACGTGCATTGTTTACATAGGAGTATGTTTGTATGTTTTGCAAATAGTTAAAGAAAAAAATCAATAAAATGGAAGCACAGCGAGTCAAAATGTTTAAACTAAGCAGGAACATCTGGACCTTTGCACTGTGTTCGTACAACAAAAAACAAGACTGAATACGGAAAACCTTTATTTACAAATGAGCAGAAAATTTGCATTTTTTCCAGTTATGATGCTAAAACATTTATCAAATTAAGTTCAGAAATCATTTCATATAAAAATGTACAATACATTGTTTGAATCCATAATAAACCCATAATTTAAAGCCCCTGGACATAAACTTAAAATTGTGCTTAAGAGACAAATTGTGTATACCAAAGAACCCCATTTATTCAGAAAAATACAGCACTATTATACAAGATCTCATTAAAAAAACATGTCAGCAAGTAAAAATAAAACAAAAAAAGGTCTATTTCTAAAGAACAGTACCATAAGCCTCAAATTCACAAATAAATTTAAATAATATTAAAAACATCTTTCAGTCACAGCATTTATTTTTGGGCCATGTTTTCATCCAAGAAAAAAGAAAACACATTTAATTCATAAAAACTTTAAAATCAAAAGTATCCTGACGTCATCTGCACAATTTTAATGGTATATACAGCATTTTGACCTGAAGTAGTTTTGGATAAGGCACAAGGAGAGAGTAGACGGAAAACAAAAACATCAGTGAATAAACAACGTTACCAGCAACCCCTACAGCTAGAAAAACCCTCCCTCCCTGATACACTTCTCACTGGGACTGTTCATCACAACAGCTCTAAAGTGTTTAACAGTAGTACACCAGACGATAAAAAAATCCAATAGGGCCTTTTTGCATTTAGAATCAGTGTAGAAATTGATATTTTACAGTTTGCTCAACAGAACACCTCTAGTTTCACAGCTATGCAACTTGGTCCTTTTACAGAATGATTTTCAAGTTAATGCTCAAAGACTTTCAGTACTGAAAATAAATCAGAGGGAGGTTGACCTTAAGGAACAGCAGACCCTCCATGTTGTCCAGCATAGGCCTGGGCTGATTAAGAGCGCCGTTGAAACTGGCAGTGCTGAACAGTGTTTCTGCTGGGACGATGCTCGGAGGGCAGCCCACGAAACGGGCGGCTACTTTGGCAAGATCAGGCCACAGGAATTTTTTCAGGTTCCAATAGTCCAAAGGGTCACAGCTTTGATCCAGAATGTCTTCCTCCAGGTACTCCAGCACTGCCAGCTCCGAGGACTTTGGCTTCTCCTCGTTCTTGATGTTTTGCTTGATGTCATTCATCAGGGACCACAGACTGTCCTTGTTTGGGTGGGAGGTGCTGGATGAAACAGTTGCCTCGCTGCAGCCGTTAAGCAGGAGAGGCTTAACTGAATCTGAGGTAGAATTGGACAAGTCCATCTCCTGGATCAGCTCTTGTTTACAGCGCTCGGCTTCTTCCTCTGTGAACAATGATGTTTTATATCTTGGGTCAAGCACAGTTGCCCAGATGTATCGTGGGTCGTGCAGAGTTGCAGACAACCTGGTCACCATCGCCTCCTTTATTGACTTTAGCATAGTGTCTATGCCCACGGTCTCGTCAAACAGAAGATCTATTTTCCGGTTGAGAATGTGAATGAGTGGTATGACTTGTCCCAGAGTGGCAGTACGGTTGCTCATTTCTCTCCAGGCCACGTCGA
Organism: Pachypanchax playfairii; assembly: GCA_006937955.1. NCBI lineage: Eukaryota > Metazoa > Chordata > Actinopteri > Cyprinodontiformes > Aplocheilidae > Pachypanchax > Pachypanchax playfairii. Next base: position 600,970 of record SSNP01000165.1, read on the forward strand.
AAGGTTTCAGTGCATTGCAGACTGACAGCATAACCTCCCACTGGTCGCCGCTGATTATTTCCCTGAAATTGCACTCAATCGACATTTCGTCGATGGCTTTCTTCTGCTCCACTAGCCGCTCCAGCATGAAAAAGGAGGTCCTCCATTTGGATGGAGTGTCCTGGATCAGCTGGTTCTCTGGAAGCTGGTGAGTCCGCTGGAGCTCAGCCAGCTTCTCCTTTGCCTTTGCTGAGCGGTGGACACGTTCACAGATCTTTCGTGCAATACTTAGAAGGTTTTGAACCAACCTCTGGCTTTTTATGGCTTCACTTACAATGAGGTCTATGGTGTGTCCAAAACACTGCATGGTGACATGACCATGCTCCTCCAAGGTGTGTCTGATGGCGTTGTTATCAGTTACAGTGAACCCCTTTTTCAGCCCTAATGCGGTGATCCAAGAATCCCACAGATATTCAAGCTGTTTTGGGATGTCATGCAAATCATGATCACAGTCTATTTGTGAGACACTTAAGAGGGCAGAACAGTGGAAGTCGTGACCCTGAGGTCGGACGTTTGACTCGTACGTCGCCCAGTGGGCAGAAAGGGTCAGGTATTCCCTTGTCTGGCTGCTAACCCAAATACTCGTTGTAAAGTGGACAACACCCCCTTCAGCTTCTTTCAAATGGGTCAGCACAACATCCTTCACTTTTTCGTACATATCTGGTATGACAGTGCTGGTAAAGTGAGAAGAAGGTGGTAGAGAATACTGAGGCTGGAGGAACTCCAACAGTCTGTGAAGTCCAGGATTCTCTACCATAGCTGATGGCTGAAGATCCAGTGCAAGCATCTCTGCAATAAGTTTGGTGAGTTTTTTGGCAACCGGATGATGTTCATCAAACCTCTCACAGTTTTGCTCTGTCTGATAAACAGAGGTGTCCATAACTTCTTGTTTAACATGAATTTCAGCAGATGGCACATTACCTGAGATAGTATTGTTACTTTCAAGAAAATGTCCATGGAACCTCTGCATGTGTCTGAAGAGGCAGCTCGTGCCGAGGTTCGTAGTCTTTTTGCCTCTGCTAATTGTACGGCTACAGTGCAAACAAACCACCTTTGTAGGGTCAGCAGGTGAAATGGAGAAATGGTTCCACAGTTTTGACGTCTTTTTACTAAAAACAGGAAGCGGTTGGGGCTTTTCAGTGGCAGGGCTTTCAGTTTCTTTGGCTGAAACTGTATCCGTCGTGGTGAGGTTGGTGTAGGAATGAGGGGGCGACTCCTTGTCGTCTGGTTTTTGGTTTTTCAGAACGTCTGGATGACGTCTCATGAGGTGCCTCATCAAGCAGCTTGTACCGAAGTCACCCCGTTTTCCCCGACTAATGACACATGGACAGTAACGGCACAGTGCTTTCAACTGATCAACCGGTGACACTATGAAATGGTGCCACACTTCAGATTTCACCCGTTTCATGATCTTTTTGTTTTGCTGGAAAACTGAATGATCCTGATTGAGGCTGGGACCTTCGGAAAGGTCACACGGCGAGGAAGTCAGCGGAGTATCATCCCCCTGAGATTTAAAAGGGAGGTGGAGGGAGGAGTCCTGCACTGATAGGCGCATCACCTCTTCACATTCCTCCTTAATGTCCATACTTTCCTCCATGCTTTGGGGCAGTTCGTCCGATATGGTTTCTGGTGAGGAAAGAAGAAGCAGAGACTCTTTTTTAGCATCTAGTGAATCTTGTGTGCGGGGCAGCAGTGAGGGTGGGTTTGTATAGGGTGGGGGAATATGATTACCCTGTCCGTTTTCCTCAATGACCACCTCTTTGTGAGCCCTCCACATGTGACGAATGAGGCAGCTTGTCCCCAGATCCTTTCCATTTTTCCCCCTGCTGAATTCATTCATGCAATGGATACATACAGCTTTGGAATTGTCAGCAGGCGACAGATAGAAATGCTTCCATACAGCTGACCTGCGACGAGAACTGGAGCCTTTTGGGGTTCCTGGAAGGCGTTCAGGCCCTACGTCTGACATGTCTTCGATGTTGCTTTCGTTGGAATGTAGAGATGAGAGGCTGCTACAAACAGTGTCCCCAATGGCGTACGCTTCTAGTTTTGGTTCAACTTTGGGAAACACTTCTTTGGATGATGGGTCTGAATTTTCAGCTGAGGATGTGGACGGTGAAGTGTTCTTTGAGGCGAAGGTAAGAATGTTATTTGTTAAGTCTCCGTTTTTTGGTGAGCTGGGGGAGGGAGGTATATAAGACGGGGCAAAAGAGCTGGGCAGGGCGTTTAAAGATGAATCTCCTTCCTGTAACAGCACAGTGGGGTGAGCCCTTCGTACATGCCTCATTAAACAACTCGTACTGAGGTCTTTCTCGTTCTTCCCTCGACTGAATTCTTTCATACAGTATAAACAGATTGCTTTGGTACTATCTCGAGGGGATATGCAGAAGTGATTCCATGCGGGTGATTTTTTCCTTGGGTTTGTTTGACTCCTCATGGATGATAGAAGACTCTGAGTGACAGCGTCCATAGCGACATCATAAAGGGTGCTTGTGTATCCACTGAACAAACTGCTATAATCATCGCCGTCTCTGGTTAAGAAGGGGCCGATTGAACCCCCGAATGCAAACCTATCATCATCCTGCGTTTCCTCTTCCATTCCATTTGCATCCTCCATCTCGTCTCGGACGTGCTCGCTTGATCCGCTGCCGTTTTCAAACTTTTCACTCTCTGCATGTCCTTCAGTGTCAGTGTTTGGGGAAGCTGGATCAGTATTACATGTTTTATCGAAATCCAACTGTTTGTCTACCTGAGAATCTAAATGGAAACAAGGGAGGGAGTTTCCTTCCAGTGTTGAGGAGCAAGCAGGTGACATGGCCTCAGCAATATCGTGAGGATTAATGCTGTAGGATTTGAACACGTATCCTTCCTGCCCCTCGATTTTTAAGCAGGTCCCTTTCGCTTCTCTTTTTTTACTTTCTGTGGAGCCATGAGATCCACTGAACATGATATCCTCACTCACGTGAGGAATATCTTCCTCTCCATCCATGGTAGCAGCCGTAATGCTTCTGTAAAACAGTCAGCTTTGCCTTGTTAGATGCAGTCACTCTTTTGCATTGATTCAGCAGCTTTCAAGCAGGTGACGTGACATGCGCGTTGCCATCTGCGACCCAGAAAACCTGCGTGTCCCTCTCCATTTATAACGTGAAACAGTTCCACTTCTTTGCACAAAACCTGTAGAGAGGCAGGAAAAAAAAAACAGACACAATCAGATCCAAGCTTCTGAAAGCCGGTAATACAGGTGTCCCACGTTGACAAATCAAGCCTCACCAATTTTACTTTCGAGTTTCTAAAACCCACCAGGCATGCGTATAAATTAGTAACAGCAATTAAACATTGGAATCATGATGCAACATGTGCTATATAATCCAATTTCAGCATGAATAAACAACAATGTAAATGGATTAAGATTCCCATTTTAAATCATCTTTACTGTTAAAAAATGAACAAGTGCTGCCTTAAGATCGTTTATCTCCAAGTACAGGTTAAACCAGGTCTACAAGTACTCCACAAGACTGACTTAAAAGCTGTTATTTGCAGGTGAATGCCAGGAAAATGTAATCAGACAGTTTAAAGCTTTTTTCACAGAAGTATTACTAAACTAAAACATCCTAAATCATCTGTAACTGTATCCAAATCTCTTTAGATATCTGTTTATATACAACATGTCATGTCTCACTGATGAAATGACCCCAAATTCATATCATAAGAACATTATCTTACCAGTCATAAACACATAACTATTATAAATCAAAGCCAACTCTTCATACGTTACATAATTTAACATTAAACATATATAGCTTGTTAATGTGGTAAATCCAACAATTGGGTATGTTTTTTAAACTAATATTTTACCGACATAACAGATTGTCAGTTTGAGTCACATCTTAACTTCTAATATCAACAAATACTTTATAATCTTTATAATCATGTAATAACATGTTTACATGTAGAACTCGGGATTATGTGAAACGCACGTGCTTTTTAAAATGAAACCACTGGACTTTTGCTTTATTTCATATAAAAGAAGAAGAGTGGAAACAATGCCGGTTAATCATCTTAATTCAGCTGTATAAATGTGGACAACACGAACAGATGGAAACACAGAAGGATCTGAAGTGTAATGAGTATTTTTAAAAGGTCGTTTTCGATCTGAGCCCCGTCACGTCGGACAGTTTTCCGGGTTCGAGTCAGGAAGATGCGAGAGGACAGCAGAAATAGCCAAACACGGACTAGCCTTGGTTTTCTTTAAGCACACAAGTTCAAATAAGTGTGTAAACACCAGCTTATCACTTGAACCACAGTGAAATAAATCCGCCACGATAATAAAACACGGTCGACCCGCATCACACGAACCTTCTTGTAGTTCCGAGTGTCAAGTCGTGCTGGCAGTTTTTAGGCTACATGATCAGTAAACACGACGGTGGCTATCCTGGAGCTAACTGGATTAGCCGCTGAGCTAATAAAAACATAAAAAACACGTACAGGTAAAACACTTACGTCAGGTAAATTTTAGCTGAGATACTCGCAGCAATGACACATTTACAACCAGGCGGTTCTTATTACTGATACTGTTTTGGTAAATGTCAGACCGCACGGCTGCTAGCTGGTTAGCTGCCAGCTAGGCCACACACAGTACACACAAGCTAACCTGGCGAGGCAGAACCCGGCCGAGGCAACACACGAACCGAATCCGACAAGCTCTCACCACGACGTCCGAACCGCGCGAAGCTCTTTTCCGACACCTATCCGAACCCGGTGTACTTACTGTGAAATCTGCCGGTAGGATCACAGGGTTTCGGTTCATAAACGGTTAAATATGAGACATTTGATTGATCCGGAGGGGGGTTTACTTTGTTGCTTTTGTCTCCTGGTTTGCTGGCGGTTCGGCCGGAGAAGCAGCTCCACACAGCGTCGGACGGAAGGAACACGTTTAATGATGTCACTGAGCTCAGGCGCTTCTTTGTGGCAAAGACGGTAATAAATGTTCCTTTACGCTCCATTTTCACCAGTTTTAATCTGGTAATATGTGATAATAATTGATTTTGTGACCCATTAGTGTTCTTCTCTCTCTTCAAACATAACTAATTTATTATTCACAATACCAAAAATAACTTTTATTACTTTTCTATAGGTTCATAACAAGTATTAGTCTGTTAACTCTTTAGACTTTATTTCATTTTCTGACATTTCAACACAATTTAAGGTTAAAGATTTACATTTTTTTACCGCAGAGTGGTAAAATAGACTCATGTTCTTAGATTTTTAATCAAAACAACCAGGTTTGTATAAAGTATCATAATATGTTGGAATACATTTGCAGAAAGAGAATAAAAATCTCTTCAGATCTCAGAATTTTCTGGGTCACGGTGGTTACACCTGTCACCAGAGTGGGTTTGCTGCATGTATGATCTCAGGAACATGTCAGCTTTGCCCACATGACGCTTTGTTCGCAGCCTTACATGACCGACATAACGCAAAATTGATGGTGTGACAGATGGACTCTTTTGTTTGAAGTCTCCGGCCCCCCAACGTGACCTCCAGCGTCTTACGTCAGCTCGTACGTACGGGTGGGAGTTGTCTGCTGGTTAAACGCATTGTTGTGTTGGGGGATGATCCGTCTGTACTCCTGCCTGCTGCAGCTATTCGCCTGCTGGTTGACTGTAGCCTTTGAATGGCCCACAAAGTAAATAACTGTGTCTTCTTTGAAGAATATACCACCGGAACTTGTCAGGCACCAAACAGGCCTCTTTCTGTTTTATTAAAAACAAATCCCGCCTGTTGGATGATATTATTGTGCACAGAATCAGAGCCCGTTTTGCAGGCCGTAGCTTTGTAGGGTGAAACTGTTCGCGTATCTGAGGTATGTGCTTTGTCTTTTTTTAATCTTTTTATGTCGATGAGAAATCATACAGTGCAGAATGTACGTTAATTGCTGTGTGTGTGTGTGTGTGTGTGTAGAAATCAGCTAACGTCGTTTGTTTTCGGTTGGACGCCATTTGCGACGTTTAGCTTTTCTTGCTAGTTAGCTAACGTTATTGTTAGCACATTGTCCACTTGGAATGTGAGTGAAAATCTTCTCTACCGAGCTGGGAAGTGTTCGGAAGTTGGTTTTCTGAAAGTCCTGTGCGGCCACCTCCCACCGCGTTTAAATGTCCCAGCTCTGTGCTACGTTACAGGTTAGCATGTTACTCCGCTTTCAGGATGGAACTTCACTCAGAAATGCGTCTTCATATTCCACTTTAATCACACAGGAAGTTAAAAGGATCAAAAGCCGTAATAAAGTATTAAATGAACACAATTAAATTGTTTTTGGTTAATTAGAATCAACACATATCAAGCTAGCACAGCTATTTGGCCAAACGTGATACACTTTGCAACCAGGAAAATAGACGTTGTTACTCATGAATATATATTATATATAGTTTGTAAAATTTGTTCTCTTACTTTCTAGTTTTTAACAATGTTTTTCTCATTTAACCTTTATTATATAACACGAACTTACTTTTTTAGCCACGAGGTGATACAATTTGAAAATAGTCAGTTGTTGACAAATATATTAATATATATTAAGCAGGAAAATAAAACGAAGAAAAAAAGAACTTTTTTTTGTTATTTCATGTTCCAGGTTGTAACATTTATTGGTACATACAAATTAAAGTTTTTTATTTTGTGCATGATGAGTGGGAAACATCAATAAATCTAATGTGAACTATTCCAAGTTGTGTATTGGAAAAAGTCTTAGAAATGAATAAAAGTAGGTTAAATGTGTATTTCTATGGGCATCTACATGAGGCTGTGATGGGTGATGATGATGGTTAAAAAAAAAATCAAAGATTTTAAGTAAAAATGTTATTAAATCTGCACCTTGAAATTGCTTAAAGATATAAAACTGTACAAAATAACTCAATCAGCTGATTATGTGCACTCCAAAGTCAAATTTGTGTCCCTCTGTAATATCTTTCCTTTAAGTAATGAAACAAGTTGTTTCCACCTTAATGACAGTTTTTTGTGTTAATTTTATAAATATTATGCAGTGTTGCTGTCATATTTTTGCCTCTGCTACTGTTGGTTTGTGTATATATTTATCAGTCTGTTGTGAACAGATATGTATTTAATTTTCAGGATAGGTTGAAAATGGCACAAGGACCAATCGATAAGATTTTGAGCGTAATCTGGAAAACCCCCAGTGTGTAAATATTCTTTATCAATAATAACTTTTGAAGTAATAGTGATACCAAAGTGAGACTGATTGCTGAGGATATGTTTTCAAGTTCAGTTAATATGTTTTGTATTTTATAAAAAGTGTTCCTGCTATTATGAATATTATGATATGCTAACAGCTGTTTCTCTGCAGCAACACGGAGCGTCAAGATGAAGAAGAAAGTCCGGCAGCACCGGCCTGCGGTGCCGCAGAGGTCACCGTCTCCTATCAAGCCTTCTCCCAACAAGCAGATCTTGACTTACGCCCAAGCGCAGCGCATGGTGGAGTTTGATCTGGATGGCTGCGTTCATCGGATAAGCATATATGACAAGTTGGACGTGATCTCAGATGACGACCCTTTGGTTCAGGAGATGATGGAGAGCAACAGCAATAAGGAGAATGCAGACAAACCACAGCAGCATGTCCGGCAGAGGTCAGCCCGGTTAAAAAACAACCAGGAGAAGAGAAACGCTGCACTGGGCATCATCTGTCATGAAAAAGGAGGCGGGCATCACGCAGGCAGCCATGCTGCTCCAAAGCTTCCAGAACCCAAGTTTCGAAATGTTGAATACAACCTGCCAGCGGTTCCCAAGCGCCCAGCTGCCTTTTTTAAATACATCGAGAAGACCGAGGAAGAGCTAGATGAAGAAACAGAATATGACATGGATGAAGAAGATTACGCTTGGCTGGATTTGGTCAATGAAAAACGCAGAAGTGAGGGGATCAGTCAGGTGTCATACAACGTCTTTGAATTCCTGATTGACCGCTTTGAGAAAGAACTGTACTTGGAGAGACTGGATCAAGCCAGTGAAAAACAGGCTCCTGTTAACGAGGATGCTGTTTGCTGCATCTGTGTGGGTGCAGAGACTCAGAGAAGTAACACGATCCTGTTCTGTGACATGTGTAATGTGGTTGTGCACCAGGAATGTTACGGTGTGCCCTACGTTCCAGAGGGCCAGTGGCTCTGCAGACACTGCCTCCAGTCGCCGACGCAGCCGGCGGAGTGCGTTCTTTGTCCTAATAAAGGAGGAGCCGTGAAAAAAACAGATGACGATCGCTGGGGCCACGTGGTCTGCGCCCTCTGGGTTCCGGAGGTCGGCTTCTCCAATACCAACTTCATCGAGCCCATTGACGGCATCAGCCAGATCCCTCCAGCCAGGTGGAAGCTCACCTGCTACATCTGCAAGGAGAAAGGCGTCGGGGCGTGCATCCAGTGCCACAAAGCCAACTGTTACACTGCTTTCCACGTCAGCTGTGCCCAAAGGGCCGGCCTCTTCATGAAGATGGAGCCAATCAGCGAGGTCACAGAAACGGGAGAGCCCGTCCTATCTGTTAAAAAGACATCCTACTGTGGAGCTCACACTCCTAACGGATGTGTGAGGAGACCGCTTTCTATTTATGACGACCCCAAACCAAAAAACGGACTTTGTAGGAGAGCGGGTAAAGGGACGGGAGACGATAAAGGGCAGCTAAAAGGAAAATCAAAGAAAAAAATGAAGAGCAAGAAGCTTGAAGCTGAAGAGGAAAGTGATGCTGCAGCTCATGCTACTGTTCCTGCCTTTCCTGCTCACAGGTACAATTATCCTAAAATAAATAAAAATCTGACCAAACACTGTCTTCTTGTCTAAAATATTTCATCAGCCTGTAAAATTCAGATGTTGTTATGTATGTGACAGTTGTTTATTCTAAATCTCTCTCCTGTTGTAGGTTACAAACTATTCTGAACCAGGTGTCAATACAGAAGAAGAAAGCGTTTGTGGAGCTGGTTCTAAATTATTGGACATTAAAAAGACAATCCAGGAACGGCGTGCCGCTCATCACTCGTCTTCAGATGAGCCTGCAGGCAAAGAAGAAGACACAACCTGTATGTTTACAGCGTTCAAACATGTTGCACAAATAAATCACTTTTACATGCTGATTTATTACAAAGTGTTTGTATTGTAGAATTAGACGCAGGTTTTATTTAATGTTTCTCCTCAGAGGCAAAATGAGGAGGAGAGCAGGGCGTTGAAGGAGCAGCTGAAGGAACTGCACCGCCTCCGACACGACCTGGAGAGGGCGCGGCTTCTGCTGGAACTGATCCGGAAGAGAGAGAAGCTCAAGAGGGAGGAGGTGGGACATGCCGCTGAGTAATTCACTAATAACCAGAGAACCTCTGGTAAATATTTTCTCTTGTCTTGGCTATGTCACAGATTAAACTGCAGGAAACCTTCCTTGAGATGCAGCTGACGCCCTTCAGTATTTTGCTTCGAGCTCTACTGGACCAGCTGCAGGCCAAAGACCAGGCTCGGATCTTCACCCAGCCTGTCGATGTCAATGAGGTGATCTGCAGCAGATGCTTCAACATGTCGTGCATTTCATTTTCATTTTGGTTTTTTTGCTGTGAACATCTTGTTGAAATGTGTCATGGTGGCGAAATAAACAAAATAAATGATAAAAAAAAGAAAATAACAGACACGATCATCTCAACATTTTGAAATTCTGTCATAAAGTCTGGTTAAATGTGAATTTATTCACCTCGTTGCTAATATGAATATAAAGTGAAATAATCTGAAACTGTTTTCTGACTGACAGAAGCAGTAAAAATGTTTAAAACTATAAATAATTCAGTTCTTTTGAGGACTCTACCTCATTTTCCCTTGATGTTAAGTCAACTCATATTTTCTTTAGTGTAAACAAGAGAAAAATAGTAGCTTCTGCTTTTTTCTGGCGTTTCTTCTCACTTCTGTTTAGAAGTTGCACTTGAATGCAGCACAGTTCAGTCAGCTGCTTGTTTCGATCTCACACACACGTGGGTGCAGATCAGTCGGGTTTTCGAACCATCGCCACCCACCTTGTGCAGAAAGTGTTGCGCAACATGGCTTCCTGCTGAGAGCAGTGTTTTACTGTAGAACGAGATCCTGTAGCAGTTAGTGGAGCTAAAACAGCAAAGGTCACCCCCCCCCCCCCCCTTTAAGCATGGCTGGCTCAGATGGTAGAGCATGAGACTCTTAATCTCAGGGTTGAGGGTTCGAGCCTCATGTCTGGTGCAGCTTTTGATTCTGGAGGTTTTTTGACGTTTTAAGACTTGAGTGAATATTAATGTTGAAGTATTTAAAACCCTCTTTGTTTCCGTTTCCTGCAGGTACCAGATTACCTTGAGCACATTAAGCACCCGATGGACTTTTCCACCATGCGGCAACGCATTGACACCCAGACCTACAACAACTTTGACCAGTTCGAGGCTGATTTTAACCTCATCATTGAGAACTGCATGAAGTACAACTCGAAGGACACCTATTTTTACCGCGCCGCCGTTCGCCTCAGAGACCAGGGAGGAGTCCTGCTCCGAAAATCCAGACGAGATGTGGAGAAAATCGGGTTTGACGCGGAGAGTGGCACGCACCTGCCCGAAGCTCCCGAAATCAAAGCCACATCGACGTTCTCGTGGGAAGACGGTAAGAGAAACAAGCTTTTTTCAACAGCATGAAAGAATCCCGTTTCAAACTCTTACTGACTTCCTGTTTCGTTTCCTTGTCAGTGGATCGTTTACTGGTTCCAGCCAACAGACAACATCTTCCTCTGGACAAGCAGCTGCAGCAGCTCCTGGAGAAGTTCGACTTGACGTGCGCCATGAAGTCCAGTCCGTCCCGCAGCAAACGAGTCAAGCTGCTTAAAAAGACCATCAACGACGTGCGAAATGAGATAAGCCTCAAGAAACGTCTCCCGCCTAACTACCACTGTTCTACCTCCACGCCCACACCGGCTTCATCTTCATCAGCTTCCTCCACGCCAGAGCTGGATAAACCCAGAGAGGAGAGATCCAAGTCCAAGGGACATTTCCCAGATGATGAAGGTCTGTATGAATCTACTCCAAATGTTTTAGGAATATAATCTCATTATTCATAAATGATCTGAAGGATTTTTTTGGAACATGATGGGAGTTAGTTTTATTTGTAAACCACAGTTTTTTGGACCAGTCGGTTGGTTTAATATGCAAATCTCTCATTTGTGTTTGAGTTCTCATTAAAAAACAACAACAGGAACAAAGTGTTTTATTTTATGGAAAAAGCTGTAAAGACCAAAACCTGTTTGTTTTGACTGACATGCGGTGACGGGGGAGGGCTTAACGTTACACTTATATTGTTCAAGAGACTCACTGAAGCAGGAAACCTTTAACGAAGCATCAAAGTCTTTGTAACTACCGTTATCTTTTTTAACCAACCTGCTGATGTCTGTAAACATCTGGCACAGATTCATGTTGTTGTATCTGGTTGAACAGGAGACAAGTCTCTTCCTCCGAAGCTGGAGCCGTCAGACGCTCTGCTCCCCCTCGTCCGCTCAGACCCTGATTCCGAGCCCCCGACCCTCAAACCAATCCATTCCTCTGTGGACCGCGATGAAAAGCTTCACAGCAAGAGATTAAAGTTGGACGGAGAAATACCGGAGCTGCTTTCATCCGCTCCGCGTCTCAACGGTCACTCTCTGCATTTGTTGGACGGAGACTCGAGTGCGGTGGACACGGCCAACCACCGGACAGCCGTCCTACTTCACAAACCGAAGGCCGCCAACCCGCCCGGGCTCCCTGGGAGCGGCGATGAGGAGTCTGACCAAGCTGACAGAAGACAGCGAGAGGAGGAGCAGGAGGAGGAGGATGAAGACGCTCAGCTGGGCTCCAAATCCATCCTGTCGGTGGTCATCCCCCGACTGGAGATGCTGCTCCACAGCAAGAAGAGGAAGCACAGCAGAGATGGGGGAGAGGAGGAGGGAGGAGAGGGAGAGCATCAAGAAGAGGGAGAATCTCCTGTGAAAAGGCTCAATGCTGGTGAGAGAAAAGCTTTGAAATGAACTTCAAGGATCATCAGAATTTCACACACATTTCTTGGTTTTTTTTTTGTGTGATTTTGTTAAACACAGCGTCTCTGGTTCACGTCGTGGATCAGAGCTGTTCTTTTAAAACGGGATGTGATTTTCTTCTCTGGCTGTTTTCAGGCCTGTCAAGGGGTTTTCTGGGAATTGAGGAGGAGAAAGAGCTAGAACAATCCAGAAGAACGAATCGACCCGTGGAACCACGGCGACGCTGTGCCTCAGAATCCTCCATATCTTCATGTAGCAGTCTACCTGGAAACACCGGGTAATACCCGAAGCAGCAGACGCTCTTATCGTTGTTACACTAGATGATCTGATGTTAAAGTTGTTTCCTCTGTTCCTTTTACATTCAGCATGATTCTCAGTCTTCCAAAATGTGGGAAGGGGAAGCCCGCTTTGGTCCGGAGGAACACCGTGGATGATAAGAGCGAGCTTATTGCCTGCATTGAATCTGGAAACTTTGCAAAGGCTGCTCGGATCGCTGCAGGTAAGAAAACCGAGCACACTGTAGGTGATGTTTGATTGACAGGTGCGTATGAGGTTGGACTTTTGATGCAACCTGTTCAGCTGTAAGTGTCTTCAGAGCTTTAAAGTTTGTAAATATCTCTAATTCTGTCGCATCAGCTGTGAAAAACATGATTCTGTAGACTTGATGCAACTTGCAGACATCTAGTTTTTAAACACGCAGGGTTGGGGAATCACACGGCTGTGAGGCAGAGACGCGTGTGAGTCGTTGTACCAGTCGGCATTTGGAGACTTTCTCCTGCTCTTAAACTCATATTTGGCTAATTAAGTGATGACAAATCCAAATATTTGTCTCAACATAACTTTCGCTGTGAGTTCCCGACCCTTCTAGGTGTTTAACACGTGTTTGTGTGCAAACCTAACGTGTTTGGTTTTGTTCCTGCTTCCGTAGAGGTTGGCAGCAGCAATATTTGGATGCCAGCTAGTGCTGCTACTGTTGCACTGGAACCCCTAAAGCTAGTTTGGGCCAAATGTAGNGGATACCCTTCGTACCCGGCCTTGGTGAGTGTGTGTTGCACAGACATGATGGATGAATGACGCCTCTTCAAGAAGAGATTTGCTCTGTTTCTCCACTAGATGGCGCCATTTAACTTTAAATAAGTCTTATTTATCTGCCACTGTGCTGGTAATTGTGTGTATATTTACTGTGGATGCATGTGTTTGTGCACACCCCACTTTCCCATGAGTAGATTGTAGACCCCCACATGCCACGCGTTGGCTGCCAGCACAATGGGGTGTCCATCCCCATTCCCCCCATGGACGTGCTCCGCATCGGGGAGCAGATGCAGTACAAGACCGGGGAGAAGCTCTACCTCGTCCTCTTCTTCGACAACAAGCGCAGCTGGTGAGTGCTGCTGTCTGCCGGAGTGATTTAAGCTGACACCAGCTTCTACAAGGGTAAACCTGTCAGCCCCTCCGTCAGCTAATCATTATTCTCTCGCCGCCGCGCTGCATCAGTTGTCAGGAGAAAACAAATGGCTCTCGCCTCGAGAGGCACTTGATATTTTCACCTGAGCTTCCACTAAATTATTGTGAAAGTGTGTTAACCTATTATTAATCAATAAATAATTAGGACAGACTGTGAAGGAAGATTCATTTAAACAAACAGATAAAAAGATTGTTGGAAAACACCTCGATCCTGATGACAGTTGATTTATTTGTTTGTTTGTTTCAGGCAGTGGCTTCCTAGATCCAAAATGGTGCCACTCGGGATGGACAAGACCATTGACAAGATCAAAATGATGGAAGGACGCACGTCCAGCATCCGCAAGGCGGTGCAGATCGCTTTCAGCCGCGCCATGAACCACCTGAGCATCGTGCAGGACGAGCCAGTCAGCGACCTCAGCGACGTAGACTGACGTCCCCCTCCCGTATCACAAAACTTCCCATCATCCCTCACTCTGTCTCTGCAGGAGACTGAAATGTTTACCAGGCGCTTGCTGCACCAGGTGCTCTCCGCCATGAATGTGTCTGTATTCACTCCCCTAACTGTGCGAAATGAGGCCTTTTTCTTTCCTTCACTCCGGTTATTCTTATCGATCATTTCCGAAGGTTTCAAATCTGCTAGCAGAGTCGAACCAACAGCAGCTAAATTCAAGCTTAAATCTGTTGTATTTTATTTAATGAACTCATTCCCATGTTTAATGTAGCTTTATTTCACACATACATTTCTTTGTATTTAAACTGTAAATAATTTGACACTAACTTATGTTGTTGTTTGGACAAACATGGTCCTGTACAGCTTGTTTTCAAATATTTATCCTTTTTTTTTTTCACCACTAAGTTGTGCTGTGTGATGAAAAATAATAAAAGACAGCAAAATCCTTTTATTTTAGGATGGTTAGGTGTCACATTTCCCTAAAAACCTGGAAAAGTTTCTTGTTTATATTCCATTTTGGCATTGATTCTGTTTGTATTTTTGCTATGTTTTTGTTCATAAACAGTATTTATATATTATTTGAGTGGTAAACGTCTGTGAAGCTCTTACAGTCTGTTTCGGACAAAAGTTCTCAAGAAACCAAAAAGGATGGATTTTCTGTGGTGTGTGAGCAAAACGTTGCCATAAAACAAAAAACAAAAAGGTGTTTAGTATGATGCCGTCGTCACCAGGAGACGTGCCTGAGTTAAGTTATTGTTAAAGATCTGGGATTATTTTTATTTGAAGAAAACTAAGCGACTGTGTTAAAGTGACACATTTGATGGTGGAAACTTAAGTATTTTTTATTTTTGTTAAGTTTTTATTTTGTAGCTGCAGAACTTCACAACATTTCATTTCCTTTATTTTATTTTATATATATATAACTTTTTTTCCATGGGTAGTATTGGGTACTTTTTCTATACTTCATTTTGTACTTAACAGTAGTGTTATTTTTTAATGAGGGGAAGGACATATAAAAATATGGCTGGGACTGTTTTTGTAGCAAAACCAAAATAAAAATACAAAAAATAAAAACAGTTTGGTTTGTTTTTCGTTTTCTTATTTTTGAAGATACTGCTGGATAAAAATGCTGAATTTTAACATTAATTATAAGTGTCTCAGTAGTTGCAGGTTTTGCTAACAGCTGTTTCCATTGTTTGAAATGCTTCAGTTAGTAGAAGTAAGACAACAATTGACAAACAATGTGGAAATTTTAAGTAAAGTTACTGTGTCATTTTGTATTTTTTATCATCCCTTTTGGATCTTTTTAAGAAAATTTCTGCCCATTTTGTTTAAATTTATTATTTTGAATCTTTTGGATTTTGGATAGGCTGTTTATTATTCACTTTTAGATTTATAAACTTTGTTTTCTTCATTAGTAGTCATGAGCCCCATATCACCATCTGAAGTGACTTAAGTTTCACTCAAAAGTCTGTAATCTGCAGCAATCAGCTGAACTTTAGGAATCCTGACCTGCAGTCTGACTCTACTGATCCACCACAAACCAACATGTTACATCAGACTGGATCTGACTTTTGTTTGTTTTTTATAAACATAAAGGTGGAACTTTAAGTGGACAACTTGTTGTAATTATTTAATCTTAATTATAAGAGTCAATGTGATTTTGTGGCTGTTTACAAATTACATTTATTATGAGTGATGAGAAAATGGCTCTTTAAGTCCTAAAGGGTTAAGAAACCTGGTCTGGGATTAGATTTGATTGTCAGTAAAACGCTGCTCCACAAGGGGGCGCTGTGGATCCACATGAAAACAAAACATTTGCCAAGATGCCAATCATTTCGGCGCGTGTCCACCTGCTGTCTCCAACTCACACCTTACAGGTAAGCGCCACAGTTCAGCAGTTAAACCTCTTTTTTATCATCTTGTTAAGTTAATTGGTGTTAATGTAAACTGACGCCAGGTCAGTTAGAAGAGTTTCCCTTCCACCTGGACTGAAACAGGTACAGCTCGTACCTGCGCGTCAATTTTTCTCTGCATTCAAACAAAGTAAGCAGCCA
This sequence comes from Pachypanchax playfairii, assembly GCA_006937955.1. NCBI lineage: Eukaryota > Metazoa > Chordata > Actinopteri > Cyprinodontiformes > Aplocheilidae > Pachypanchax > Pachypanchax playfairii. The sequence goes on from SSNP01000165.1 coordinate 617,021, forward strand.
CTTGTCCCCTTAAGCCTTTTATTTGTTTATATGCTAATGTTGGGGTGAGAGTGAAGCAGCAGAACACCTCGCTGTGCGTGGGACGCCGCACTTCTTGCGGTGAAAACTCCGTGGCCTCCCTGATAATTGCGGCCTAATAACCGCCCAAAGCGAGGCGCGTCTCCGATGCAAATTCAGCCAGGTATCTGTTGAAATATGCATTTTTACTTAAGCCAAGACGGCTTTTGTTATTTTCGAGCTCGTGACATTCAGAGGTGGTGAAGCGGGGGTTTTATGGGGATTAAATGAGCCGGTAATGGGGCTCCGTGATACCGAGAAGCACCTTCACGCGCACGTTTAAAAGACATCTCCCATCTTCATAAACAGTTGGCACTAATGTCTGACTCCATCTCGCTGTCTGTCTTCAGCTGATACTAATTGTGTTGGGAGGTAAACACAGCAGTCAGGTGGAGAGGACGACGAGTCATGCGTGAATATCAATCTGCCCACGCGAGTGTCATCAGATGACTTTGACAGAGTTGAGGTGAGCTCATTAGGATGACAGGGGCATGCAGGTGAAGTTATGGCAGAGAAGTGTGGCATCCCTCTGCAAAAACCTCAGAACATTAACTCAGTGGGATTTTCTGCATCCAGGTGCGTCCAAGAACATCAGGCTGAAATTCCTGCTCATCTGTAAATAAGTCTGATTGTTTTATTCAGGACAGGGTGGGGATTAAAACTGATAGTACTGCAGCCAGACACCAGGGGGCGCACATTAATTTAAGTCCTGTTGGTTATACTTTTAGTTTCTGTTTAAAAATTCTGCTGTTTAAAATTCCTGGACATTGCAATCAGCTCCATTTTCTTATTTACTTCTTTTTTTGGAAAAAGAAGGAAATTAAACAGTGTTTCACCTTTTGTTTCTGACACAGATCACATCAGACTTTAACCAGTTTCAAAGTTTATTGTAGGCTACATTCTGTTACGAGCACCTACTTTCACTCTAAAAGTAATCCTAGTATGTTTTTATATATTATAACTGGACTTTTATTCTTGATTTTAGGAGACATTTGTTGATTTACAATAAAGCTCCCCAATTAAGAGAAGAACCTCCGTTACAGGAAGTGTTTCAATTTGTCCACCTGCTTTAAAGAAAATCGTTTCTACGTATTCTACGTATTCTCTGCACCCGGGTCAGTTCCTGGGCCAAGCTGGATTTAATCCTCTTCATAGGTTATTAAGATCATCTTGTTTATGTTTCTGAGTTCTCTGGATTTAAATATAAGAGAAAAGTCGTCTGCTTCTTTCCTCTTGACTACAAAAAGAACTTCCTGCGAGCAGAGAAGCTCTTAAAAATGCATCTAAGACTTGAAAGTTTGGAGGTTTGTGAGGTGACTTGTAAAGGAAACAGACTCTGAACCGTGCCCCGATTCTCCTGCATTAAACATCTCGCAAACCTTCCCCTTTCCATTTTGGAACGCGCACAAAAATATTATCCTCCACTGCTTCTTTCTCTTCATTTTATTCCTCCTTCTCTTTCTCTCTCTCTCTCTCTCTCTCCGTCTCTCTCCCGGTGGGTCCAATCTCCGGTGACTGTGCTGAAAACACCGGGCCAGAATAGCACGGGCTCAAGGTAGATAAATATTTATGGGGTGCGTTTACTTCTCACCACAGAGGGGAAGTAGAAATAGTGTTTCCAAGGTGAGCAAAACAAACAACTTCAAAGGAATTTAAATGCAGTTCATGTAAATTTCCTGCTACAGTCGCATGTTTTCACACGCAGAGATTATCATTCTACTGTTAATGAAGGATTTGTGCCTGATGGCGGATGACCTGATTATTGTCTGTGAAAACAGGAGCCCAGAGGCGCCAGTGGGTGAAACGGATTTAAAAAAAAAAAAAAAAAGAGAAACACATGCGCTGGAATATAAACTGTACATTCCTGGACAGGAAGTGAAATCTGTGAACTTGTGGTTTTAATCAGATGGACTCTGATTGCTCGTGCTGATGAATGAGACGATCAGGTCTTTTGGGATGTCTCTTAATCTGTAATATTCCACGCAGGCGAGATGCTGTTTCAGATTCCTCTCCGGCTTCGCTGGCAGACGGCGTCCTCGTCACATGTTGGGCCCCATCAAACCCAGTCAGGCGATCGTCTAATTATCCGCTAATGTCATGATTCAGCTGGCTCCGGAAACGTGATGATGGCGGTGGTGTGTGTGTTGTGTGGGGGGGGATCAGCTGGGCTCAGAGCGAGGCCCTTTGATGTGAAAGATAATTACTTGTGTAGTTAAGATAATTAGCACAAGTCCAGAATAAAAGTAAATAGGCTAACTGTCGCTTCCACTGCAGCCTGAATGATCTCAAGCTGCGAGTCGAACACCATGCAATTTTCCCGTCTGCTGAAAGTAAATTAAAGTTTAGCATGTGCCTTTCTGGTTCTGTCTGATGTATATTATCCATTTTTTTAAAGATCTTTTGCTTGTGTGTGACCAGAAATGTCCAATTTGAGCCGATAAATGTTCCATCCAGAGAAGTTTTTAAGCCTAAGAAATATTTTAGTAACCTTCAAGAGAAAAGTTGAAAACAGGTGTTAAATAACTGAATGTCATGTCTACGTGATCGGTCGGTCACGTGAGCAAAACATGGACCGCTTTTAAAGCAGTGGCGTTTTCAAAATCATACGATGAAATCCTTTTCAGATTTGATGTTCTGGAGTCCAAATTGAAACCTTGATTTAACTGATTTCACAGCCCTGCGTTACTGTATCATGTGAGATGTAACATGTTTGTTTGTGGTCAGTCTTGATTCGTCCTGGACTTTGATTTGGAGGAAATCTCCATTACGATCAGGGGCACCATCGAGGGGGGTGGGGCGGCGTGACCACACTGATACATTTCCTGGCCCCTTCACTAGTCAGTCTCCTGCATAATATGTTTCTGATATCTAACGTTAGATAGCTGAAGCTCTTTTTGTTTTGTTTACAAAAATACAAACAACTGCCAAATATACTGAAAATAATTGGAAGCCTCTGTGTATAAAACAAAGGACAGGTTTGTTGTTGGGCTCATTATCTTAATTATGCTGGTGCACGTACGTGCACATTAATATTAACTGTAAATTATGATCAACCACAGTTTATCAGCAGGATATTCACTAACATTTTTCCATAGTTTTCGATGAGTCCTTATACAACAGCAGCATTAAAAAAAACTTCTGAAATTTAGTTATGGCTTTTGGCACCACCCCAAAGTCTTTGGTCACATGGCCACACCATTGAACGAGGATGATGTTGACGGGGGGTTAGGGTTAGGGTCAAGACTTGAACTCACTTTACCCATTTTACTCTGTTTCTATATTTATAAACTACATACTTGAATCACGATGTGCTGTGGAGAACAGAAAATTTGCCAGTTAATAATTCCTCCCATTTCTGGATGAGTATTTGTATTTACATCTTGCAAATGCATCACTAATAGGGCTGCGGCTATTGGGTGTTCTAATACATCTGTATATTTAGTCATGTGTCATATCTGTTGATTTCTAAAGACTTCACTCTGTGTGGCTTTTTAAAATAAGAACATGTATTTAATTATTTTTAGCTTGAATCAAATTGGAGTGTAACAAAAAGCTTTTAAAGTTGTTTTTTAAAGGTGCAGTATGTAAGAATTAAACCTTGTTGTCAAATTCTAATCCCGCAGTTCATGTAGAAAAAAAGTCTGTTCTCAGCCACTCACCCCCTCCCCTCCCTGATTTTTCTGTTGAGTTGCTAGTTCTGATGTTGGTTCTCATTTAGCTTTTCTTGTATTTGTTCAATTTTTGGGAATGTCTGGGTCTATTTGTTCAGCATTGAGTTTTCCCAAGTGCGTTTGAACGCCCCATCACGTGCAGCTCAGCTGATCAGTTGGAAGGATGTGGTGGTTTCTTACTTTTTGATGCTGCTTGTTGTTGAATTCCAGCTGCTTGTGTTGAAGACTTGGCAGCCTTGCAGACTCACATGTGATTTGTTATGGAACCAGGAAGTCTGGATGTGTAAATAATGATCACAGCTTTTTTTAAATGACAGAAACTAGCGACCACCCAGCCGGCTGAGATTGAGATCTGTTACAATGTGACTTTATTTTCTACATCGGTGGGACATTAAACTGTTGTGTGAGTATTTCACTGTAAAATTCTGACATATTGTACCTTTAGGGTGATTAAGTCTCAACAATGTGGAGCTAAATGAAGGAGCCCGTCTGTTTGGCGTCATTAAGAGATTGAATGCCGTTTGGATCAGAAACACAGCAGTTGTCTGTAAACTTGTTGAGCTGATTAACTTTTACTGAAGTATTTATGTTTTTCTTCAGGTAATAAAGACCACGTTGTTACTTTTTTAGTGGTTTTCTGTGAGTTTCTTGTTTTATTTCTCCCTGTAGCATCTGTATGGTGTGCAGTGATGACTGCCCCCAAATCACATGATCACTGAGCAGTTTGGGAACAAAAATTGTAAATATGTTTAAGTTTCTTAGAACTTCTTGTCCTTGTTCCTGGATACAGTTTATTTTTTAATAATTTGTTGGGTTTATATTTTCAGTTGCAGTAAGATGCAGCCAACCAGTTCCTGATCATGACACTGCCTCTGCCATGCTTCAGAGGCTGCAGTGGGATCCTTTCCCCAAAACTCCCCCAAAACCCAGCAGCTTTTACTGATGCTTAAAATAAATCTCAACAAAAACTGAAGGTTAAAAAAACAGGAACTCCAGCTAATGTAAATGTACTTGAGTTGCGGATGGCAGCATCGTGTCTTCAGGTCGTATGAGTCTGTGTTTGCATGTTGAGTATAAAGAGCCCACGGGATGATGGGAGATTTCATATGTGCCTGAGCAGATTTAAGAGGGTTTGTCCCGCAGCTCATGTGGAAAAAGAGACTCTCTTGTCGCTCTCGTCACCGTTCTGCTGCTTTCCAAGGGCACTCTTGTGATTGACGGGGCTTAATGTGTATCTTGCCAGAATTGAATTTGATCTTGGGGGGCTCCCTGTGTTAGATTTACACTTTCTCCCCCCTCTGTTCTATCTCCCCCCCCCCCCCCCTCCTTTTTTTTCTCTGTCGAACAAACAGAAACAGAATTACCTCCTGTGGAAAAGCTCTTGCTTGCTGCACTGAGGTGAGATCATGTGTGGATCTGTGTCACTGAGTGATTGTGCTGTTTGTGTTCATTTTGTTTTTTCAAAGGGAAGATGGTGGGGGGGGGGGATTTGAGCATTTGAATGACATACTTTTTAAAAATCAAACATGTGCGAGTGTCACTTTTGTGGTATTTGTGAAGTACAGGTGTGCATTTGGGCAAATGTTCTCCTGTGCCCATGTCTATGTCCCTTTTTATGCCTAAAG
>SSNP01000165.1:622383-637893 GCA_006937955.1 Pachypanchax playfairii
AGTTTTCTATGCACCTGCTGCTGCAGAGCTGTTTCCTTTATTTATTTATTTATTTTTTTACCATTTGCAGAATTTAGCCAAATAATCGCACGTTCCCCCGCCGGGGCCTCGCACTTCAAAGCAACAAGGAGATGAAACAAAACAACAATTTGCTTGTCAGAACCGCCACACCCTGCTCAGCAGGAGCTGAGGCGACGCAGCAACTTTTACTTACATAACACATTAAACTTTTTTTCCCATTTCGTGCACATCGAGACCCGATCAGACCCGTAACGGCTGCTTCATGCCAGGGGAAATGAAAATAAAACCAAGCTTTAGTTGTGGGACACACTCCATAATGACGTTAGCTCTTATCTGTCCATAAAGTCGTTGTATCAATACAGAACACAATGAATATGGTTCGCTTGTGACGTCGTGCAGATCCACAGCTGTAGCATCACAGAGCTGTAACAGCAACGCTGCATCCTCCGTTTTATTTATTTATTTATTTAAAGATTGTCAGCTGTTGTCTCCTACAGATCCGTGACATCACTATCACTGGTAAAAAGGCTGCCATTTATGTTTATCCGTTTGGCTGAAGACTGATGTTACAACCTCCCTTTTATTTTTATCTTTTCGTGAGACAGAGGAAGCAGCTCAAGACGGATTACTATTTCACTTCAGAGGGAAAACAATGGTTGTCTGTCCTTGAACAGTGGAGTATTTCACTGTTTATCATCTGTGTTTTCTTTTTTTACCAACTTGTAAGATATGCAAGAGATTTCAAAATATTTAAAAAATGACTGTGAATTGATTGATGGACACCTACAAAGCAAACAAGATTAGTTGTATAAATAAAACTAATCATAAAAAGCTATTGGTCTCATATTTCAGTGGTACATTCATCTCTTGCATGCCAGATTTAGAAATATAGCTCTTGACTCTGACCTGAAGGTTTCCATTAACAAGAAGGCCAGGACTGATTTTTAACCTTGTACTTGTGGGGACTTACTTTTCATTCATTACTCCACTTGGATTTAACAGTTTCCAAGAAACGTTTGAAAGAAAATGCACTTAGAGGCTACATCTTATTTTTTTCTCTGGTTATTTTTTCCCTCTTATTAAGAAAAATAAACCAGAATTCTTCACTCTGCTGTATTTACTCTCTGCATTTGTAGTTATTATTGCCATTAACTTTAATTCTCTCATTATTCTCATTATAAATAAATCAATATCTCCTTCCACATTATTCTAACAATATTGCAGAAATGGGGCACAAAGTAAAAAAAAAACGTGTAAAAGTAGAACTCTATTAAAGAGGCTCAATCCTGGGTGTTGGGACCGATTAACGGTTTTAGGTTTGATACAGTTAAAGTTAGTTGTGATTGTTTTTGGGGCCAAGTGTCCATGTGATTTCCCCTCGTGGTTCTGGGTGCAGGTATAGAGGAATGTGGTCTAACAGGCTGGAAGAGGAACAGCCATTTGCGGCTTTAATTGGATTCAGGATCAATCTGTTTTCATTTCTTACAAGTTGGTAACAAGATCACTCCACATGTAGGTGGATCACCGACTTCCTCACTAACAGGAAGCAACACGTTAGGCTGGGAAAACTGGTTTCAGACTCCCAGACCATCAGCACTGGATCCCCTCTTTCTCCTCTTCTTCCTGTATACCAACAGATGCACCTTCAGTCATCAGACTGTCAAGCTCCTGAAGTTTGCAGATGACGCCCCCCTCATTGGTCTCATCTCTGAGGGTGATGAGTCCACCTACAGGTGGGAGATTGACCGTCTGGTATCGTGGTGTGAGCTCAATACAGCTAAGACAGTGGAGATGGTTGTGGACTTTAGGAAGAACTTATCCCCCTTCCCATCATCCTTAGAGAAGACCCCCAGTGTACAGAGTGGAGTCCTTCCACTTCCTGGGTACCATCATCTCTCTGTACCTCAAGTGGGAGATGAACATCAGCTCCCTCACCCAAAAAGCACACCAGAGGATGTTTCCTGAGACAACTGAGGAAGTTCAACCTCCCGACACTGATGATGATGGAGGAAGTGAGGATGGACTCGATGATGGAGGTGTAGAAATGCACCATCACCATCTGGTACACTGCAGCTTCAGCCAAGGCCAACAGCTGACTGCAGTGTATCATCTGCTCTGCTGAGAAGGTGATTGGCTGCAATCTTCCTTCCCTCCTGGACACCTCCAGGGTTCTGAAACCTGCAGGAAAGGTTGTGGCTGATTCTTCTCATCCTGGACAAAATCTTTTAGACTCTCCACTCTGGAAGAAGCTTCAGTCCATCAGGACCTCCCGCCACAGGGACAGTATCGTCTGCGCTTCTTCACCCAAGACAAATTCCTTGTCGTGTAAATAATACTTGGCATTAAAACTGATTCTGATCCCAGCTTTTCTTTTTCTTACTACTCTTGACAGAATATGGTTTTAGTCAAAGTTTTTCTTGTTTCTTTGAAAACGGATGAACTGAAAAATATGGTACAAAGACCCTGTTACTTCTGAGACCTCATTATTTCATAATAAACACGAGCTTTCTTTTTCCTCTCAATGCCTCTTTTGACACTTATTCTATTAAAACAAAAGGAAGTACTCGTGCTGACCTTCGTATTACAAGTTTGTGGAGTATAATTACCCAGAGTGCACTTGCTTTCCACCTCACCCGAAAATTTCCAGCTGAGCCGACGAGAAACAAAAAGCTCCGCTAGATGAAACATGTCAGGTGTTTAATGGAGTTTGTGTACGTTAGCGTGTTCACCTATCAATGTCAGCTATGATCCCATCTACATACCACTCGTGTGATGGCTTAATGACGCTCACGTTAAAGCTGCTGTCACTACAGCCTGGAAGAAGCTGGTTTCTGTATTTTGGTCACAAGATAAACTTTGATATATTCTTGAAAAAAACAAAACACACAAACTTTTGTTGAATTTAATTAGGGAAAAACTCTTTAGTGGGAATATTAATTAACTCAGAATGAGAAAAACGGTAGCAGCTTTGCATGTTGCAGCTCATTAAGTGGAATTACTTGCATGAAAATAATTACCATTGATTCAACTGCTGCTAAAGAAATAAAACCCAGTCTTGCTTCAATGGAGCTCCACTTGAATTTGACCCTTTGCTCTTTCCTTTTTTTACAAACATAATCGCAATGTCCAAAAGGTAGCCGTCACTTTAAATCTGTGATTGCAGCCTGTAAAGCTTTCATCAGATTTACTAAAGAATGTTGTTTTTTCCCAAATATCTTTGTGCACACAAGGATTGCTGTTTATTTTATTTCAAAATTTGCACAAAAATAGAAGAAAACAACATCATGAAGCGTATAATTGTAATTTCTCTACAGTGATATTTGTGTGTCAGATGCACAAAAAGAGCTGAAATGATGATTCATGATGCGTTTTACTCTCCGGGGTGCCTCTGTAGAACCAAGAAGGAGTGTGGAGAAATTTTAGCATTTTCCTAAACATGGAAAACAAACCAAAAATTCAGCTATGGTTTAATTTGGTTAAATGGTTCCACATTTCTGTTAAGAGCTCAAAAATTGTAGCCAAATCAATGTTTTCATTTACCAAATTGTTTAAAAAAAGTAAAAACATTTAAACGCTTAAAGATGAAACATCCTTTTTGTTTTTAGGCAGGATTTGTTTTTTGTGCTGGAGGAAAAGCATTAAAATGAAAGAATTTATAGTGTTAGAGGTTTAAACCAAGGTCTTAGACTTAATGAGGTTGTTACAGTGAGAGCTTGTTTATTGTTACTAAAGGTCATGTGATGCAAATTTCAAAGCGTTACTTTAAAATCTGCCTTCGAAAAATTAGTTCCAGTAATCAGCAGCGATGAGCTTTATCAAGCATCTCCCTCACACCTTGAAAATAAAAATAATTGCTACCCAACAGGAGAAGCCTATTAGTAGGTTAGCAAAGGTAACTGTGGATGAACTGGAAAACTTTTAAAAACAAAACTTGATAGGAGCATTTAAAAGGCAAATTAGAACCCGATTCTATTGCAAATCCAACATTAATGGATGGCGGTGCAAAGTTCTGTTGAGCTACAACACCAGCATTAATGTGATTTTTGACAACAGTAGGAAAATGGAAAATGAATAAAAAAAAAAAGATGCATCCTATCTTTAGGCATGTGGATGGATTATTCATAACTCATGCTAGTATTTTGATACCTAAAACAATATATTAACTGAAAGAAGAATAAGCTATTATTGGAAATATACATTTTCACTTCTATGAGCATCAGTTGTAAATAAATGGGAGCAGTTGTGAGAGATTTGTGCATCTTGTCATTACTTTCACCACATGCTCTCCTTTAATCGTCACTCTACTCACACGATTTGACTAGCGCCATGCCTTTCACCTGACTCCACCCCTATTAAACCTCTCCACAGTTAGCTTCTCATTGCTACATTGTTGCGTGCCATTGGCTGTTTCATTGTCCCGGTCGTAAGCTTGTATGTCCATAGTGTTTGGTTCTGTGCATTCGAGTCCAGCTAACGAACACTTGTTGCAATTTGGTCACAATGAGTTAGAATTTATTGGCAAGTCTTGCTTGTGTTATTCAAAACTTTTGGAGATAAAATTCTGAATGTAACAATTACCTACAACTTTTTCAAGTGTTACGAAAGGGTTCAAAATTTTTTAAAGATGTTTTAAATTTAAGCAAAACAATCGCTTTGCCCAATTAAATCATGAATTATTGTCAATATTTTGGGACAAATATGACACTCCCTTACAAATGCCGTTGGCAATTTATCAGCCAGTGAGAAAAGAACTAACTTAAAGACCCACCCCGATGAGAATCGTGTTTTTTCGTGTTGTTAACATGTTCTTGTGACATATCTTAAGAAAATGAAGCTCAAAATTTCATTTCTGAGTGTTTCTGCATTCAAATCACAGTGAATCAGTAGCAGATGAAAAAACATGGTTTAAAAAGATGGAATTTGTGATGTAGAAAACCCACTGGGTGGACCACAAGCTCCTGCTCTGAGTTAGCATAAACAGAGAGCTCTCAGCAACAGGGAAGGGCCGGGGGATCCTTTACACACCAACGGTTCATCCACAGCACAGAAGTGAATTGCTAATGAACTACTGCTGCTATGCAGAAACTACTTCCTCAAAAACGATTGTCGACAAACAAAATAGTCGACAATAAATTTAATAATCGACGTCATCGTTTATTCTATGAAGCATTGTTTTTTTTTTATCCTGCTGCTTTCCGTCTTTCTGCTCGACGCATTAAAAGAAAGCATGTCATCTTGTTAGCTGCTAACATTAACATGGAGTTGCTTGGGGGTGCGTTGGGGGTGGTGAGCGGTGCATAGAGCCTCTTTTTCTTATAGTGCACTTCTTTACTGAATGTCTAACCACTGTGCAAGAACCGAATGAGTTCAGAACTTTATTTTTTTTCTCTCCGATACGTGGATTACCATAATACAGGACATGGAAGCGCACTCCAATATTCAAATTACCGTAACGCACTAAGAGCGCACTTCAATATTCACACTTAAAATTAAAGCTGTAGCAATGCCAATTTCATTACCATTCGCAAACATATGTCATGTATTTAATCTAACTTTACAAATGCTAATGATTTATTGTATATTGCTACAATAAATTGTTAAAAAAAAGTGTATTAGTACAGCTGCAATAGTGCATCACGCAATAAGCTAGACTTTACGCATGGTATGATTAGTCGACTAATCGACAAAAAAAATGATGATTAAGCAACTATTAAAATAAAAGTTTGTGACAGCCCTAGTAAAATTGCAATAATTATAATTTAAAGACCACCGAGTCGCTCTGAAGTAGCTCACAAAATGATCGAAGTGGGTCTTTAAAAGAAAGAGAGAAAAAAAAATCTCTAGATACAAAGGATACACACCATCTGAAAGAGAAGTGTTTTGAAAAGTAAGATAATTACAAAATATAACAACCTCGTTGCAAAATGTTCATGTTTAGCTTTGATATACAATCCAACAAACCCATCTGCTGTGTCATGCACTTTGGATAATTTACCATTTGTCACACTAAAACAACAACTCAAAAAAACAAACAAAAACAACCCATCAACCAACACATTTCAGACTGAGACAGTTTTATTGTTCAGTTTGTAATTTTGAAATAAATTGTCCACAGGTTTGAAATAAAATCCATTTAGCAGGTCCGTTTATAGCAATCATGAGTGAAAATATTCTCCCCTTCCCTCGATGTGGCTTCTCACAAACAACAGCATGAGATTTAGCACAATAGTTAGCACAACATCACACCACACAAGTCACCGGTGATTAAATATAAGAGGGAAAACAACAAGAGCTTCCTTGTATAGAGACTACACTCCTGTTATTGAGCTGTATCATCCAATTTCAACAAATTATGTTTGTTCTCTCTAAGCCTGAAAATGTTTTTTCTCTCCTGCATTGTATGTTTGCATAAAGAGACGAGTGGAAAAGCACTTCATATGGATCTTTTAGGTCTGTTTATTTAGTAGGTAAAACAGGAAGCTCCTGCACTGTTTATGCATTATTGATTTTTGTTTTAGATTCTACATGAAGGTAAAGGTTTTAGGCCCTTCTAGTTATATCCTTTAGTGTTTATTCTTTAGTCCATTAAAGGGATGGTTCAGATCTCATGAAGTCTGGTTAAAGTAATCATTGTCTTACATGTTTCAAAAAGCTTTTTGAACAGATTTTTATTTGGAGAAATGCTAATAGATCGCACCAGCTCACATTGCCCAAATAAACGTGTTATTTGAAATTGATGGCGGTGTAAAAGTTAAGTGTAACTTTGGTGATAAACTCTATAAATGAGTGTTCGATAGTCCTATCTGCATTTTTTTGGTGTTTTAGCACATTTTAATAAAGTTGATAATTTTCTACCAAAAACTGTTAGTGGAGCGCCCTCTTCAAGTTAAAAGGTTACACTGCGCTTTAATTTTAATGAGGCGTTGCACTTGGCTGAGACCTTAGCAAGGTGGAGTTTGAATAGCAAATGTTTACAGCATCTATCAGAGTTCTTTTTAGTGCAGTGTTACTTGAGCTAATCTAAATCTAACGTTAGCTCTGGCTAACAACAATGTACTAGTAAGAGACGGGCCCCATTCTATGCTGTTTAGCCGCTGCAGAGCGAACTATTGACTCAACGATACGGATCAGGGCTGCTCCTCCTGTCCACAGAAGCAACGTCCTACCCTTTCATCTTTTCCCTCTCTGACCGCCGGTGTGACATGTCAGTCACAGTGCAGCCCGCTAACCCTCCCACATGTGTGGTCTTCCAGGCAATGCCTCCTTTTGAGGTATGTTTTAAAACAGGGAGTGTAAGCCGGGGATGTATTTTGGAGGTGGGTGAGTTACTCTTTAAAGTCTATTTCTCCAAACTGAGGTCGTTCAAAGAGCTTTTTACATCAAATGAGATACTGATAGCTTAAAACATTTCCACAGGTTAATGCCTATTTATGGTTTCTTAATTAATATAAGACATTAGGTATTTTTTAACTAAATGTTTGAATTCTTGAGGTTTAATGTATCAATTCAGTCCAAGGTCTTTTTTCCCCCATTTATCCTTGCTGCTAATTTCAAACAGTCAAGGCCAGCAGAGTCCAGTCAAGGCTGCACTGGATCAAATACTTTGAGTGTGCTGCCAGTGGGTCCATCCATCTGCTGTTTGACAATGCCTGGCTCCCTCCCAGCTCTTTAGCTCAGCCATTACAGCACCAGCTACTAAAGTGATGCCACATCTCTAGATAAAAACTGAAAGCTTACATATGTGTGCGGTGTAATAGGTTGATCTATCATCACCGTGGCTGCAAATTAATGGAACAAGTGCAAATACAAACTGAAACACTTAGATCAGATTACTTTATCTTGCAAAACACGAATCAATTAAAGCGCTGATAACTATCTGATGTTACAACATTCAAGTAGCAAAGGGAGGATTGAACAAAGCCTGTGGTTTTCCAGTGGGTGTTTTGAATCAGAAAACAATAAATGAAAAAAAAAAAGGTTTTGTGAAGGTTAGTTTAAACAGAAGACCGAAAAAAGGTTTACCTGGAAAAACATGTTAAATCAACAAGCTGGAGTTTGGATAAAAGCATCAGGGCAGGCCCCACGAGAGGATTCCATTTTCATTATGTTTGGTCAGTGTCGTAACTCAAGCCTCTCTATTGGACCTCTCTTAAACAAAACACAAACAGGAGCGCTGGCATGATCCCCCCTCCACACACAGTTTGATAGCGCTGCTCTGCTGTGAAGCGGTAAGCGAGCGGAGGAGGGACGGTAACGGATAAAGTGAAAAGGGTTAGTTAAGGGGATCAAGTCGCCACCTGTGGTCTGCAGTAAAACTAAACCCTCTCATTCCCCATCCTCTACCGCATCCTTCATCCTTTTGTTTGTTTGTTTGTTTTTTAAGGTCTTCTGAGGATATTGCCGCCATATTCTTTCAGCGGTAAAATGTCCCCAGGCACAAAGCTATTTCAGATCCTTTACTGGCAGGCCCGCAGTGATAGAAAAGATGTAATTTGTTTTGACTTTGCCTCTCACACAAACCAATCTCCCAGTGTTATTTAAGTCCCCGCTCTTGTCTTTCTCTCGGCGGCATGTGACGGCAAACAACAAATCTCAGGTTGCCATGGATCTCTGCTATTTATAGGCTGTTTGTGTGATTTTTGTTGCTGTTGCGTTTAGATGTGATTGTGTCATTTAATTTTAGCAACTTGTGTATGTGTTTTGGACAGAGGATCCTCCCTCACCCCCTTTCCTAGACCCCCTAGCGTTTATTTCTATCCTTTTATTTTTTTCCCAATTACTGTTATAAACAAAATATGGTAGTCAGGAATTAGTCATAGCCCCGTATTGTCAGACCAGAAACTAAATAATTTAGAATAATGTAAAAGTTTTTGACTTTGTATTAGACTTTTATAAAATAACTTATGCCTTTATTCCCAGAGCACTCGTATATGGGCTGGTACAATCTGAAGATATAAAAACCTAAAATAAAAAACTAAAATAAAGCACCTGCTATTCTTAAAATAGAGAGCTTCATTATGCTGCTGGCATAAGGAGGAGGCAGCCTGTTGATCAATTCCCTCTAGTGACTCCTGAACTGGACTCTTCAGCCATGAGATGACTAAAAGAAGCTTCAGCAGGGAAGCTGAATTCTTTTAGTTTATTTCCAAAGGTATTGAAAGACAAAAATTATACTGATGTTGTACTAATAAAAAAAGACTTAAAGAATCAATCTCAAACATTTTGTTACTGGAACTGAGTTTGAAAGACACCTTTATTCTAATTTATTTAGTTGTAGCATGAAAAATGCTAAAAATAAAAGCTTGACACTTTTTGCCACAATAAGGTGACTTTACCTCAAGATATGAGATAACATTGGTCATATGCTGGATGATCAGCTGATGATAACCTAAAATCTGTAAATAGTTTTATTTATTTATTTTGCTTAATTTGTAATGTAGATGCAACACTGCTTCATAAATTGGTGTGTTCATTAAAAGAAGGGAAATTGGATCAAAGTGAGAAGAACTCAGGACAACTTTACAAAAATCCAGCTGTTTATTTAGAATATAAAGAACGCCTTGGAGATCTCAGTTCTTCCAATTGTCTGTAGCTTGTTTGTTCTCCCTGTTGGTGCTGTATGTGTGTGATATGTCACACCATTGTCTCCCTGTTGCACCCACTTGTTTCCAGAATGTTTATCAGCTTCTACTGCATCATGTGAAGTTTGACTTCCGAGCTGAGAAGAGGTCCAACGTATAGAAGCAGGACATGTGGCAGCACAGTGTGTAAAGATCTGTTATACTCATGAACTTTGACCTCAAACAGAGAAGGAAAAAAAACCCTCAAACCTATCTAGTTTATTTGATGCCAAAGAACATTTAAAGTAAGTAAGTTGGAGGGTTGATACCTCTGTGGTTGTATCATTAACAACATCCTGTAAGTCTCTCTGCTTGGAGCAGATTTACAAAGCTTTAGTCCTTACTGACATTAGCTGCAGATTCAGAAGCTCACAACCAAAGCTCCAATTACCAGCCAGTAATAATTGACCCCTGTGACATTTCATGCTATAATGAAATGGCTGCAGGTAGCATAAACTAGCATAATGTTAATTTGTTCTTATCCAGGAAGGGTCAAACCAACCACATAGTCACTCCAGTTATCAGCTGTTGCTAATTCTCTGATTGAAAATTATATTCTATGTACTTATAATGTTACATTCAGACACTGTAATCATGAGCCTCTTGAATAGGAGCAGCAATTCGTTGCTCATTGCACAAAGCATTTTTTAAAATAGAATCTTAGCAATAAAATCTTTCTAGTGAAATGTTACCTGAGAAGAGGAAAGAAAAACAACTAACTGTAGTAATACTGGAAAAGGGGCCTTGTACACCAAGCTGATGATCACCCATCTTTCTTGTCTTAGATGTGAAACGCACCATCGGTTCTGGCGGGTTTCATCAGTGACCGCTCTCTTATTGGCTGTTGACACTAAAGTGCTTTTATTAAAAAAAAACATGTACATGCAAAACAAGTGACCAAACTGAAACTTATTGATTAGATTTGAGCAGCTTTGTAAGATGGATGAGGTTTTCTACAGTAATGGTAACTGGTGGAAAACTTTTTGCTGCCGGTGCTGCTGCCTTGTCTCTTCATGTATTTTGGGAAATGAGTTGCTGCAGTGGAATAAAGGAGGTGGTGCTGTACATAAATCCCATCACATATACGGGGCTCTAATTACTTCCACGCTCCTCCCTTGTGTCTTAGATGGATTCTCCGGAGCCAGAAGTGGAGGATCAGCACTTTCCTCCTTTTTCCTACAATCTCTTTTCTTTTTCTCCTTTTTCACAGCAGGGCTTGTGTTATTAACCTTCTGTCTGCTCATGCAAATAGGACACTGTAGTCCTCTTCCTCGCTCGCTGGAAGCTCGTTTTAGACAGTTGAGCTCCCTTTTGAAATTTTCCATGTGGTGTTTCCCGTTATAGAAATCCTTCAGCGTTCGGCTGGGATCCAGAGCAGGGGAGAATGCAGTTGGGGGAAGGAACAGGAGAGAAGGGACAGATTGCCTTCACAGTGTGTGTCAATTATTGTCACATTTTACGGGATAATAAAGGAGGAATATTGAGAGAAGAGGAAATATCCGAGAGAACAGACATGATTAAGTGGACTTATGAATGCGTGTACGTGCTTATTTAACTGAAAAAATACTTCTGCCGAACACACAGGGGTCAGAGGTGTACTTAGTTTTGATGGCTATAGCTCTTTACTCCCACAGCTTCAGTTCTCGTCTTCCTCTTGTGCCGCGCTCTCAGCTTCATAGTTAGAGCTGCTAAGCACCTCTCAAGGTGGTTATTGTCTCACTCATCAGCAGTCCATTCCGACTGGGCTGCAAAGACGGACAAAAAGCGGGCGGAAACGAGGGTCATCATTGGCTGAGAGTCACACACGTCTTGCTCTCAGCTGATAAATTGGCCTCTCCGCCTTCAGTGTACAAAGTGTAGCTGTGTAGCTTTTAACAGCAGACACGAGTAATATTCTGTTGTAAAACGGTTCTAATCGGACAATTTTTACGTAGAAATGCTGCCAAAAACTGTCCGATTGTGTCATTACTTTTTACATGGCATTTTATTTGAATATAAACTTACCATTCAGTCTTTTGTGTCAGTAAATTCCCCGTCACTTCACTGAATCCAATAAGGGGATCATTTTTTAATTTAAGAAGAAAATTCTTAATGTGGATTATTGCTATTTTTTCTTGGATAATATAAAAAAGCGTCATGTTAAAGAGGTTTAGACAGTTGCCATAGGCGGTGTGTTTATTTTTAGATCAATAAACTCTTATTTTGCTGTAAACATCCTGTCAATGTCCAATTCTGAGAACATTTAAAAATCAACTTATCTTGCTTTTGGGAAAGTATAGCTAGTGATTAGTGCTGTTAGCCTCTTCCATTTACCTGATTATTAGACAGCAACAATTTTTATTATAAAATAAGTAACACTGGAAACACAGCTTGTATGTTTTGAACAAAATTTTGGTGCGATGAATGAGAATACCTCTCGCCTCCAGCATGAGATGGTGAGAACATCTCTTGACAATTGAATTTAGTGGAGAAAGGACATCCCCTCACCAGTAATTTGACTGAAGAATTTTTATCTCCACCTTTTGATGGTGAGAGGCTTTCACTTTGCAAGCGATTGAAGGTGTTAAGACATTTTGTCACCAGTATTTGATGGTGAGACGATCTCTTTGACAGGTTGTTATTCAACCTAATGGTGAGAAGATCTCCCATCACCAGTGATTGATGGTGAGAAGACCACTTATCACTGCCGTTTTCATAAGGCCTCTAGCCACTGAGAGAGCCTCATATGACCACTGCTCAATGGTAAAAAGGGATTCACAAAATTCCGCAGCAAACACACAATTCGCGGAATAAGACAAATTAACCATCGCTGGTGACACGTGGAATCCCACCTTTAATGGAAACCCTTTTTGTTTTTAATCGACAAAATTCATGTATTTGTCTTTCATTTACACCATTTTGAATGCCTGCAAAGCACTATGGGATATTTAGTCAAGACCTAAAGCAGCACCGATGCCCCCCCCCTTCACCGTACACCCTTCTTATCTGATGGCATCACATTATAAGCCTCATCATTTCAAAGCAGAAATCGTTACAGTAAATCAGAGGCTCCAAGTGGAAAATGTAAAACAGCTGACTGATAAATTTCAATAGCTAACTCTTAAATGTAGATTAAAATGAACAATCAGACGTTTGTATATCTTTTCTAAACGATCTGACCTGAATTGTGAACATTTTTTTTCAGTATTTTTTATTTGTTTGCTGGTTTCTCTCGATTTTTTTTCTTCAGTTAAAGAATTTTTATTGAAACAAATATTTTTCTGTTTGTAATACAGCTTGATTAAAAATATAAGAAAGTCAGCCTTTATTATGAGATATGTTATCCTGTTACCATCAAGTTAAAGCAGAATTGGCAATTTTACAAGCGGATTTGATTGTGTTATAAAGTGGAACTTGACGATCCCTGCGTAATGGGATGTCATATGACCAACAGCTACCCAAATAAAAATAGTTATTGAGCGGTCCTGTAGTCACTCATGTTTTTTTTTAATTCTCTTTGTTTTTGTCACCAATACTTGTGCCATTTTTCAGCCCCATAAAAAAATCATTTTCATTCAGCCACTGACTATGATTGTTCACATTCATCTTTGCTGAAGCATTGTTTCTATGGTTTCAGTCAAGACACATTTTAAAGTGCATGCTAGTGAGTGTTACTGGGGCACTTTTTGTGGTCTACATCTCATACAAAGACACTCTTGCTGTCTTATTTTTATTAGACATCCTGTTAAGAGGATCAAATTTAAGACAGAAGAATCTGGCATTTGGAAAGACAAGCGTGCACCCGTGGTACAAACCCACTAATGCACACAAGGGATTATGGCTGCCTTCAGTTAGGGCTGAATAAACAGATGAATGGGCACGAGTAGACCGAAAGCTACTTGGCTCTTGCCTTTGTCCAACCAGTCAGTACAGTGGGACATATTATAGAGCACAATGTCTACAGAATCTCATGGTTAAGATGAGTTTTTATTTTACCACCCTGGAGGGTTGTTAGGCCTCCTCCGAATGGGTGATTTGATGAGTAGTCACAAGAACCAACTCTATTGAATGTCACACAATCCAGTGAGTTTGTGGCTTCTGGAGAATAACTTGAGTGAGAATGAGAATGTTAACTACTTTGATAGAGTAAGTGAGGTACTTTATGTTTAAATATGACTTTAATTTTCTTTTTCATGCCTCAAAGAAAGGATCGATATCTTATTTGTGGGTTTTAGCGCCTTTGTGTTTCTTGGGCTTTGGTTCTTTTGGTCTCAAACGGGGTCAGTGAAACACGTGTAGTTTTTGTGTCCATTTCTTTAAACACTTGCTTTCATTACTCAGAAGACTTTGATGCATCATGTTATGAGTTTCTTCATAAATTGTATTGATGTAACCTTATCTGGAACAGAACCTTTAGTGCACCAAGGCAAAAGAAGAACATTATGCTTTCAGTTGTTACTGATTTCCTGTTTTCTAAACAAATGCAGCATCATTATTTCTATACATGTTGTTTAATTAGCCTTCAACAGACATAGGCTTATGAATTTGATCTTTTTTAGGGGAAACTTCAAATTGAAAACATCAGAATGCTTTATATCAGACATTTCAATATTTTTTGTCATTAGAAAATATTTTTAGATGAGTAATTTGAATTTCTTAATTCTTTTTAATGGCCAGGTAGCCCCCCCCACACACATATCACAAAAAATAAATTGTTACACTCTTCCTTCTCACTGCGAGTACACACACTCTCTCCTCAGTACTCGTACTCCTTGACCTGTCTGCTGCTTTTGACACCGTCAACCACCTCATTCTCCTCTCGACGCTATCTAAGCTTGGCATCTCGGGACCGGTCCTCTCGTGGTTCACCTCGTACCTTGCGGAAAGATCTTTCAGAGTCTCGTGGCATGGACAGATGTCCAGTCTGCATGAGCTGGCGACGGGTGTCCCGCAGGGCTCGGTCCTTGGTCCTCTCCTCTTCTCTTTATACACCACCTCATTAGGCGAGATCATTCGCTCCCATGGCTTCTCATACCATTGCTACGCTGACGACACTCAGCTCCTCCTCTCGTTCCCTCCAGACGATACATCCGTCTCAGTGCGGATATCTGCTTGCCTCTCAGATATCTCGGCGTGGATGAGGGATCGCCACCTTCAGCTTAATCTGTCCAAAACTGACCTCATTGTCTGTCCTGCCAGTAACTCCTTACCTCCTCAGATAAGCGTGCAGCTTGACTCCATCACGCTGTTCCCCAAAACCTCCGCCAGAAACCTTGGTGTCATACTGGACAACCAGCTGTCCTTCAAAGAGCAGGTTAACTCCGTAGCTCGCTCATGTCGATTCGCGCTTTACAACATCAGGAAAATCAGAGCCTTCCTCACAGACCACACCACACAGCTTCTGGTCCAGGCCCTGGTCTTGTCCCGGATCGACTACTGCAACTCTTTGCTGGCCGGTCTTCCGGCGTCCTCGGTTAAACCTCTGCAGATGATTCAGAACGCAGCAGCACGTTTGGTCTTCAACCAGCCCAAGAGGGCTCATGTCACTCCGCTGCTCATTTCCCTGCACTGGCTTCCAGTTGCAGCACGCATCAAATACAAAGCTCTGCTTCTGGCTTACCAGACTCTAACACACACAGCTCCTACCTACCTTCACTCCTTCATCCAAACCTACATTCCCACGCGTCAGCTACGCTCAGCCGCTGAAAGACGCCTAGCGCTTCCACCACAACGTGGCATGAGATCATGTTCCAAACTCTTCTCCTCTGTTGTCCCCCGATGGTGGAATGACCTACCAAACTCGGTCCGATCCTCAGAGTCTGCAGCTACTTTTAAGAGCAGACTTAAGACTCACCTCTTTAAAGAACACTTTCAGTCTTAATGTAGGAGT
>SSNP01000165.1:637937-667687 GCA_006937955.1 Pachypanchax playfairii
AAAAAAAAAATTGATACACTTGATGTATCAGCGTCGGAATTAAACTGGACTCCAAACAGTCCGCCTCCTTATATTTTTTTCCTTCTCTTTGAATTCTTGCTTGTATGTTCTCTCAATGTAAGTCGCTTTGGATAAAAGCGTCTGCTAAATGACAGTAGTAGTAGTAGTAGTAGTGCGAGTGTACTAAGCAGCAGGGAAGAGGACTGCTAAAAAATGGTGACAATCATACAATTTTTTGGTCACAATTTACAAAATCTACTTCTTATATTTTGTTCAGAATTTGCTTACTAACACTGCCCAAATCTGGTTCACATTTCTTGTACTTTATGAATCATGGAAAAGGTCTGAGAAGCGTTTTGACTCTATTTTAAGGAAGAACATTTATCTTGCCAAGTTTTGAGAGCATGTTTAAATTTTCAGCGACACAACAGCGAGGCTCCGTGACTCACATAAAAAAATGAGAACCTTTGTGAATGTTTTGAGAAGTTTTTGGTTACTGTCTCGTGAATGCTGTTTGCAGTTTGTCACCAACAGTCCCATCCCAGTGAGATGTTAGCTTTAAGTATATTTCTAATATTAGTGCACTTTAGCTGCATTTGGATCCAATTTTCTTTTTTGAAAAAATTACATTATTAATCCTGCCTCACGTATGTAGAAGCTTTTACTTTCTAACATCATTTTTACTTTAAACTGCTTCATTCATCAGTAATAACAAATATAGAGGAAACTGCTCCTAAAACTGTTACATTTAATACTGTTAAGGTCTAAAAGCATGTGATGCTTAAATAACTGAACATAGAACCACATGTCAAAATTCTCCCTCTGAGCTGTCTGTCTTTATTTCTGCTGCTCCATTCAAGATGCTTCAGCTTTCATTTAGATCAGATGGTACATTTATTTCTACTGTGGCCAACAAGAACAAGCATGTACACACACACACTTCCTACCACCCAGCTGGCCTACCTACCATCACCAAGAAGATGCGGCGTCAAGCCCGACCTATTATTTCCAATTTCTTCTGGAGAAAGTTAATCTAATGAGCATTATCGGCAGCTAATGGGAATTATAATTAGTCAGATGCAGCAGATTATCTGCGCATAATTAGCTGTGTCTGTCAGCCCCAATTAGCGTGACAGAAATTAGGAGAGTTTGGAGTTTAGCAGGAGGAGGTGAGAGGGAGATGAATGTAGAGAGAGGAGAGCAGAGGAGCTCAGCTATGTTCTTTTGAGAGTTGAAGGGATATAGAGTACAAATACATTTTGGCGTGCACAAAGAAAGGGTGTTGATGGGTTTCAGACAGAGGAGACTTGAGAAAATGTTGTACATGTGGCAGGGCGTCCTGGTAGGACACATCCAAGACTAATGTGATTTCTACACCCAACATGTACCTTTTAATCTACCGTAGCGTATTGAAAACTGCTTTACAAGACCCCCTTTTAAAGTGCTGATCATTTCTACCAAGCAAAATGTTGTTGGTTATAAAATCTGACTTTTGTAGTTTAATTAGCTAAATGTAATAAAAACAAACTACTGAGAAACTTAAATATTAGAGAGTTGGTCATACAGAGAGATGGGTTTAACAGATTCATCCAGCTTTTCACCCCTGCAGTAATACAGTTGTGCTACTGATTGGGAGGGGATATTTGATTTTAAGGTACATCTGTCAACGCACGAACACAAAAGCAGATGCACTTGCATATCATGCATGCACTAATTTCAGTTCATGTATGTTGCAACTCTACTTCTGCTTGACCTCATAACTAAACAAATGTATAGTCAATTTTATGCACAGTCTGTGCAGAGTCGACGCAGTAGCACATTCCCATGTGCACTTTACTCAAGAGGAACAAAAACTATTTATTCTGCAGCAAGTGGAATGTGTATCATCCATGTTAAACAACAAAACAAGTCTTTTACATCCTTGTGATGTTGCATTTATTGCATGCTAAGAGAACACAAATTTATTTTGCGTTCTTGAAAGCAAAACCCCTTTGCATTGTTTTTAATCAGTCTCACATCACCAAACCGAACTCTGCTGGAAGTCCTGTGGGAACAGTCTCGATGAGAACGCACAGGAAGATACACAGGCTGCTAAATGGCTTTTGATTGAGAAAACACTGCGTTGCATTTGCATAGATTATCTCCATGTATTTGACCAGGCTGTATGTGTCAGCAAATGGCAGTCTGTAAATAGCTGTAGTCAACAATGATAGGTGGGGAGGAAAGACTCGACGGTACACACCCTCAGCCTGAGTGTGTTAAACGATGTAAACAACAGAGCACTCAAACACAGTTAAGCTAACATTTCTTACCTGGAAACAAACCGGTGTGTGCTCATTCTCATACGAGTTGAAATGTGCATACAAAGAACATGTCAGGGCACAAGGGGAGATGTAGGGACAAGTTTGCTAAGGTTAGAGTTAAGTTTGTGCATGTAGAAGAATAGTTAAAACCACCTGAATCATGAATGCTAATACTTCTGCAATTATGTTTAAAGAACACCCCTCCCCCCAACTGAGTTGTTCTTTGACAGATTGCTTGCTGTCTTCTTTGTCAGGCTGCCTTTGATGTCTTGCGTCTTTGACACGATCTCTAAAACTCATAGTATGATTTGTTACCCAACACCTGGAAACATCATGTCTCATAGTATAAAAATGAAAAAAAAAAACCCAGGGAAGGACTTTTATAACATTAGATCAAACCACACATCAGCACACAGCTGATGAACTGCTGGGAGTTCAACACCTCCCTCGTGAGTGCTTTTGTTTGGTGTGGGTATAGATCACAGCCTAATCCATTTCCTGGTGTTTGATTTGAGCTCTCTTCCGTTGTTTGATTAGATGACCTTTGAGCTTGTTGTTGGTGGATGATTTTGTGTGGAAATGTACCTTTTCTGACTATCTTCAGTCAGGATCATTGTCATAAAACCAGATGTTTTCAGAAGTAGTGGAAGGAAATCATAGTTGGTCGTACCGGTTTCAGTGAACTTAAGCACCTCACTTTGACAATCTGAAACATTGATTTGGAATTCATTTTTAAAGAGAAAGTAATTTCAAAGAAAAAAAAAACACACTGATAACAGAGTTCTTAATATTCGGGCAAGTAAATATATATAATGCTTTTTCACATAGGGACATAGTTGAATCCCAGCTCCTATTGCCACCACTACCTTGTACATCCATTCCTTCTCCTTGATCTTTAATTCAAAGTAAAAACACTCGAAAATGAAGAATTTTTTTTTTCAAGAAATAGAAAAAGAAGTTAATTTGCCTTATTTTTAGATTAGTGCTGCACATGGTGGTAGCTTGTTGGAGTAGCTCTGTGTAAAACAAGAACTCCAGAAGACACAGGTGGATGCCTCCACACTCACCTGGATTAAGGACTACTTCACAAACAGACCACGGTTTGTGAGACTGAAGGATTGTGTGTGTGAGCAGGTGATCAGCAGCACAGGAGCACCACAGGGGACTGTACTCTCACCATTCCTTTTCACTCTGTACACCTCAGACTTTCAGTACAGGTCAGAATCCTGCCATCTACAAAAATACTCTGATGACTCTGCAGTTGTTGGTTGGATCAGAGACGGACAAGAGACCAAGTCCAGAGAACTGGTGGACCACTTTGTGGCGTGGTATGGGATCATTCATCTCATCTTGAATGTGAACAAGACAAAGGAGATGATTGTGGATTTTAGGAAGAGCAGCAACATACCAACACCCATTTCCATCATGGGAGAAGAAGTGGAGGTGGTAGAGGAGTATAAATACCTGGGTGTTCACCTGTACAACAGTCTGAACTGGAGACACAACACTGATGCTGTTTTTAGGAAGAGACAGAGCAGACTGTACTTCCTCAGGAAGCTTAGATCCTCAACATTTGCAGCAAGTTGTTGAAGATCTTTTATAAGTCTGTTGTGGAGAGTTCTGGATCCTCTTGAGTTGATTGTCCAAAGGAAAATGAAGAACATGATGGCGAACCCTCATCATCCTCCTCAGAACACAGTAACTCAAGAACAGAGTGTCTTCAGTCTTCTGCAGATCCAACACAGACCACTACAGGAGATCCTTCCTGTCCACAGCTAGAACCTTCTAGAATGACTCTCTGAAAAAACACTGAGTTACTACAACATTTAATTTCGCTTTGGGGATTTATAAAGTCTGTTTGAAGTTGAATCTTTTGAAAGACTTTTTAGAACCACAATTAAGCAATAAAGGAAGAAGACAGAGTTCTTCTGGGTGGTATGAAGCGCAAATTCTGCAAGAAGAAAGGGTCAAGGATACTGAATACAGGAGTATCCACTGGCTCACTGGTGTACACTTACTTTAAACTATAAGAACACACATTTTCAGGACCGTGCTGACTGGCAGTCATATCAGTCCAAATACATGGACATAATGGAATGTTTGAGATCACAGTTTCTCATGATTCACCATCCTAATTCTGCACCATGTTGAACCAAGTATGTGTTATTGTTCTTGAGTTTGGTTTGTTCTTTATAGTAATACCATATTGGCAATTTTGAAGAGGCTGCGCCCAGCACCATAGTCACAAATAGTGCATTGTTTTTCCTGATTATCCTGAAGAGCAGACATCATGTGATAACATGCCATAAATCTGACTGCCATAAATACGGGAAACCTGTTAACACAGGAGGCCTGAGCTGGATTGACAGAGTGAAAGCTCTTTCGTGAATCAATGGGTGATGGGGCATTACTGATTTTAGTTGGAGTGATTTGTCTGGTTAATTACGAAAATGAACTTGATTCATTAAAACATTGATGACAAATATTTTAGCTTATGTCGGTCTCGTGCTGGTCTATTCATTCATGGAGTTACTGCAATTCTTTTTTTTCTTCTTTTGTTACTGTACATCCTGGTGCGCAGGAGAGACTCATTTTACAGTGAAACGTAAACAAACATGGAGTAGCAGCAGATTCTGGTGATTTTGGGATTAATCTTTTGTGTTTTGCAAACGTACTAGATCAGTAGTCTGCAGCAGTGGATTCAGGATAAGCAGACAATGAGGTCTACATGAGGCGGCTGAGACGGCTGCACAATATTGTCTGCTTCCTGCTTTTGGCGAGGTCTCAGTCACACATGCAATCAAACCGCTCCAGAGTTTGTTTCAATCGAAATAAGACCTACGTTTTCAAGCTGATTCGAGTTTGGTTGTTTGGTCCGAATCAGAGTTTGATAGCCCGTTCACACCTCCCCAAACAAACCGGACTTTCTGTGTCCCATTAGGTTCCAAAATGTCCCATATATTTAATGTAGCAAGGTGACAGTGTCTCATACCTAATACAGTCCTTCCTGCTTATACAATTTAATAAACAGACATAATTAAGTTCCCTGATCTTTATTTGTACCTCAGCACCTGGTCCTCATTGGGTTTTATACTAACAGACTGGGTTTTTAGAGTAATAATGTGGTACACACAAAGATTAGTAACTTATGATGACCCTTTTTTCCCACCACTCAGTGATATTTAAAAATGAAGACATCACAAGCGTAAATTATTTTGGCCTTTTGTTGCAGATTTCCAAAATGAGTCTCCAGATACTGTTAGAATGGAAATTTACATCACAAGTCATAATGTTTGGGCATTTTGACTGGAGAGGGCTTACTGCAAAAATCAATTCATGCCTGCGAGGGTGGACATGGTTCAAGCTGCGTCAAGCCTCCCAGAGTCAAGTGTGTGTGTGTGTATGTGTGTGTGTTTGTGGGTGTGTGTGCATGTGTCTTCTGGGTAAAATCTGTGGATTAACAGAGGCCTGAACTTGAAACAGGAAAGGACAGAGCAGTCAATAACATACTGATTAATGATAATGGCATGCAAGCCAGGGGGATAATCTTTCTAAGCTCTTTTTATCTAAGGACCAATTGACTAAAAAACATGGAGGACAGAAAGGAAAATCTACCAATCCCCAGTCAAACAGGGGGCTTCCAAACCGGGTAAATGTTTGTTTAAGTCTTCAGTTTTCGTAAGGGTGATTAGAAATGCTTTTGCTGCCATGAGTCAGCGTCAGTGTGACTCAAATTGTTTGTGAATTTTAAGCATCTTCAGATGGAAGGTTATGACTTGTTTGTTTGTTTTTTGATGGAATATAAACAAACCACAAACAATTTGCGCATAACCTCATTTTGCCATCTTAATATGTTCTTGAAATTGTCTGGCTCTTAATAAATGCATTTATTCACTGCATCTTCAGGTTATCATCTAGTTGGATATTTCCCTCCAATTGTCCACATTATTCTGCAAATGCATCATCAGTGTGTGTATCCATCAAGGTTTTTTTTTATTTCCTGTCACCTTGCTAGAAAATATCACCCTAAAAGCTTTACTTATTATAATAACTTCCTCCTGCCGCCTCCTTGGGTTTATCCCCCATTATTAAATGCTTATTGACAGGGCTGAAATGGAAATTATGGTTTATCCAAGCCCCCTCTCATCAGTCTGGCCCATTTGAGACTCGGAGGCTCTGCTCAGGAATTTGAGAGGCACTGATCCTTATGCTTAGGCCTCATCCACTTGCTTATGGATTTGCCACAACTGCCAGCTAATTTATGCACTCTCATGGATACAATTATTCTCCATGTCCACAGTTTCAGAGAAAAGCACGAGCAGCGACATTATTCTGTGGCGCTTATTGCCAGTGTGCTCTTGCCTGGGAGGAAGAGACCTGCTGAGTTTTGTGAACTTGGGATGTATTGGGACCCTGTCTTCAACCCTACATCTTCTTTATTTTCAACCCTTGTGGCTTTTCCGATCTTTCCCAAAAACTGTGATACCCTTATCCTATTATCCCATTGTCTTAAACCACCAAGCTTTATTTTTCGTCTCTTTCCCCACCACATTCCTGTCGTATCACTTTGTCCTTCACAGTCTCACGTTCAAGGGCCAAGTGCCAGCTCTTCTGCCCCCCTTTTGCTTCCCGTTTGATTAGCCTGATAGTTTATTCACTGCACCCAAGCACAAAAGACATCAAGTTGACTGATCAGTGGGCAGGAGCCCATCCATGGCTGATCAATGAGGCCTTGGGAGAATGGATGGGGGTGTAGAAGGGAGAGCTGGACAGGTAGACTGACAGATGCACAATCAGCAATCCAATCGATGAGGGAACTTTTGCTAAGCTCAGATAAGAAGGTGCCGCTCGGTCGAGGTGCACAGACTGATACACACCGACAGGAGCTTTTGTTTCCCGTGTTCCTGGGCTTATTGGTTCTGTAGATGACACCACCAAAAGAAGGTGGATAAAAGAAAAACAAAAGGTCCAATATAAAAAGATAATATCAGATTGATTTCTTTATGCTCTGGCACTGCACAACCTTTTGGCTGAAACAGGTGAACAAGATATCCTAATTTGTTGTGAAAAATGCCGCCTTCTATGATGAAATAGCATGTATGATAAAGTATCAAGGGAGACCATTGATTGGTTTTAAATAGGTTCCTCAGTAAAAATGCAAACAGTATTGGTTTGATAAATTGGAAAATGATAAAGATGCCTGAATGTTTGCTGTTGTCAAAGTTTACTACTTTCTAATTTAAGTCCTTTTGTGAGAATAAGGTTTCAAGAAAGTTTGCCGTTAATAGAAGAAATATATGTTTTTATACAGTCGCATTATGTTAAACTGTGAGATTTTAAAGCTGTTCTAATGAATATTTATCACATTGCTTTACTCATAAGCTCTACTTGAAGTCAATTTGTCTTTTATTTATAGGTTTTAAATTCTTTGACTCTACTCGCTGTCCAATCTTCGTTTTCTCAGCAGACAAGTTGCCATCAGTTGTTGTTTATGTAAACAAATATCCAATGAATCCACAGTAATGTTCATGTCTATACTTCACATGAGCCAACCTCTGAGATACATTGCTTCCCATCAAAGTTAATTTGTTCAAACTAATATAAGAATTTTTGAATGTCCTCATCTTTGTTGTGTGTGTTAAGTTATTTTTGTCTGTTTATAATGATGCACTTGAAAGTTTAATAGTTGTTGAAACCCCATTCTGCTGACTGTGTTGCTGTTATGACTTATATTTTCAGCTGGTTCTCCCTTGAGATCTTTGTCCCTCTCCAAGGAACTCTAACCTAACCCACGTGACTAATAGTTACTAACAGCATTTCATCCTCTACCTTGAGTTGATTCAAATGCTGTTATGTCACTCTCACAAGGGCAGCGGAGAAGAATAACATGAATACAAAGTCCATCAAGTCCAAGAAAATAATGGCGTTCCAGTGGGAACTAGCTCTCAACAGAGAGCCAGTTCATTTATAAATGACACATCACGAGTTTTAAATGAGGAGCCGTTTGGGAGCCAGAAGCCCTGACTCATGTGGGTCAAGCTGGAAAGAGTCCAGATTCCCATCAGTACAAGGCAGCAAATAATTAACAGGCATATCTGATTAGGACTTGTGAAAACATACAAATACTCAGGCAGTGATGGGTGATTATGGAGGAACCAAAGGGGTGCTGATTACTAATGAAATACAGGTAATGTAAGGAGATGTAAATGGGGACAGTTCAGGGTGTCTTATCATAGTAAAACTTGAAACCCAAACAAAACAGAATAAGTTTAGTTTGGACTGGCTCCAAACTTATGAACGAGCTTGATTCTTATGAGGCTGCGTTAAGGAGACTGTATGAAATGGTTCCAAAATCATTCGTAAGGAATTCGCAGCAACTTGTATGCGTCATTGTGACCATAGTTTAAGAAAACACAATTTCACTTCTTTGTTGGGGATTCCCTCATCACACAAAAGAACCCAGTTCTCCAAACTGACTTAGTTTTGATGTCTGCATGTCATTTTTGAGTCATTGTGGTTTATTTGATCTATAAACGCTTTGCAGTTCAGTGAATTGTGTTTTAGAAATTACCCAACAGTGAAAAATCTGTCTTCTCATGCCTCTTGAATAGTAATATGAAATATATGAAATCAAAAATAGACGTTTTATATAGTCACAGTTTTCCTAATTGCCATTCTCGTGGTTAGATTGGATCATTAATGAAGTCCCATTTTCCTTTTTTAATCACTTGGGCTTTAACCTTTTCTCCCTCTTGTCTTGCCACTCATGGATTCATTCTGGCAGTCACACTGTGCACATACACATGCAGTGGAGGGATTGTGTTTAACTATTTGGACATTTGTCTTTAAAGAATTGTTTGTAAAATAATCTTCATACCAACAGTCATATCGACCATGACATTTCCAGTCTTCATACTTAAAAAAAATCTCCTATTCCAACTTTTAAGTACATACCTGATATTCTTCTGTTATTTACCCCTAAAAACAATTACTTGTTCAGCTCGCTTTCAAGGACAGCGAGCGATAAATGAGGGTAAAATCTGAGCCAAATTAGAAAACCTTGGATGATTTCCAAGGCAAGTTTGCTTGTCTGCCTCTTTCTGTGTGTTAAAACCTCAACATGACTTGTGGAGAAAGTGGCCACAAGCCCAGTCTGTGAAAGGCACACTGCGTCAAGAGGCTTGCTAGCTGATCGATAGCAAGCTAATTGGAAAATAGCAGCAGGAAATGTGTTAATGGGACTGTTCGCTTTGGTCTTTCTCCGTCTGCACTCCCCACCTGCTCTCCCCATATCTTTCTGCTTCTTGGGTATGAGGTCTGGGTTCCTCAATCTAGTGTTTCTTAATAGGGCTTGAGCCACTGGCCAGCTCAAATGAACACTGCAGCTGCTCTAACTGAGGTGCACAAACACTTTGAAACGGCTCTGCATACCCAAGCTCATCAATGTGCAAAACAACGAGCTGGTGTGATAATGCTAGGAACAGGAGCTGCTGCTGTTTATGACATCAAGCTGTTACACGAAGGTGTGAAGCAGGAAAAAATTTAGAATGGAAGTTAGTAAGATGAAGAAAGGAAGGTAAAACAAGGAAGACGTCTGAGACATCAGACATGGTGTTAAAGAAAGTTTGAGCAAATTCACCTACATCCAAGAGTTCAAGACTTTTGGAATGAATTAGATTGACCACAAAGTGATTGAACTCAAATAACTGAAATAGACAGTGCAGTAGTTCAAATCCATACTTTAGATTTTGACGAGTTACAGTATAGGTAATTTTCTTTATAGATTTGGCAGCTCTTTTTGTAAAGTGTGAAAATGTTGTTGAGATTTTGGTTTTAAGTATCCAGAAAATTGTCTTTAGTTTTTAAACTTGTTTGTGAATGTTTTGGGACCACTGTAATACATCACTTTACAATTTATTTAAAAACTGTATTCATATTTTTGTATGTGATTTTTCACGTGATTTGTTGCTGTTTTCCAACATGATGTTAGATACATTTAAGTTTACAAGGTCAAAGGTCTAATTTCTGTTTTTCTTTTACCACATCTTGAATCTCACTTTTCAAAGACGTAGCTGCTGCCCTAATGAGACTTTAAAAATTCAAAGGGAAATAAAATATATCCAGAACGAGGACAGAAAGCTGTTGATAACATTTGAGATCTGTGGAGATGGCAATGTGGAATTTTACTCTCACAAATTAGTTCTAAGGAAACATTTGAGTATTTTTTGTTACTAAACTCTGAGTTGAGTGTTGATCCACTGGATGCTTGAGAGTTTGCTTAAAAAGAGCTACTAGATCATATGAAGTTAGGTTTTTTTTGGCCTTGGGTTAGTGCTGCTGTAGTCTTTTGCAGAAGACCAACTGTTTCAGTGACCAAGTGTTAGGCATGAGCTTGTACTACACCAAGTTTTAGTGAAATGCTTGTAAAATTTACAGTTCTTCGTTTTTGTGTTTGCTAATGTTGATGGGCTGTGGCAGCCATCTTGAATCTGAGCTGAGTAATCCAATAATTACTGTCTGAGAGATCAGAAAAAAGACATATGCATTTTATAAAATATAAGTTTGAAAAATTAATACTTTCCCCAGCTTTCTTCCTTTTCTACCATCACGGTGCGCATTACTTTTAGTATGTTTTAGATCCTTCATCCTATCATCTAATCTTGAGTTTCATGGACATTAAAGAGCAACTCACCCCACTCTAAATTATCTTCCTGCCTTCTAACTGCTTTTTCAAATAATGCTGAAGGGAGGCATTACTTAAGACCCTGGGGAAGAGGCGGTCTTGAGCTGTGATTGACGTGTAGCACTTCTCTGTGTTTAGATTAGCTCCCGTGTGACTCTGTCGTGTTGTACACAGGTAACCCAAGCATGATGAGAATATAACGTCTATAAATCACATCCACACATCCATCACATCTTTTTGTTGTAGTTTTCAGAGTAGTTTACCGATTGATTGTTTTTAGCCACAATGCTAAAACATTGCCGTGTTGCTGAGAGGGGTCTGAGCAAATGCCTGAATAGAAATATAACATCTGTAAATCACATCCACACAAGCACTGCAGTAAAATTGAAGTCTTTGCCCTGATTTCATTATTATTTTACTGATATTAGTTATTCCCGTTGTCGTAGTTTTCAGCCAGTTGCTCTAAATCCCTGTGTGCAGCTCTTTGGTGAGAAGCTGGAGAGACAACGGGCGGGCGGGGGTGGGTGTTTCTGTCTGAGAAAGAGTTTTATACTCCAGGAGGCGTGTCTTAGAGACGATGCCAGTGACATAGACATGACCGCTGATGTAGGCATGTACTGAAAACGTTTGTGAGAGTTTTTTGTAAATTATGCTGCTTCCTATAGCACCATTTTAGATTTTTCCTTCAGGAAACAACATAATTTTGCAATTTGAATCAGATTTTATCAAAATTTGTGTAAAAAAAAAAAAAAACTTTTCACCTACACTGACATCAGTGTTTTGTGGATTCTACATCTAAGATTAAAGATTGCGCAAACTTGGTACTTTGGAAAGTAGCAGATAAATCAGAATGTTTTAAAGAATTAAATGTAAAAAATAGATGAAACTGGGGATGGGTGATTGGCTGCTGTGTTGAAAAGAAGAAAAAATTGGCCTTTTGTTCCATCCATGAGTAGAGGGATCTCTGTGTGTCACTGAAATGCGCTGTACTGCCAGACGTGAGTGACAGTGATGGGCATGGTGGGCCTGGGATCCTGCATTTTCCACTCATCCTGATTCCTTCCTAGCCAGTCCTCTCTATCCCTGTGACAGGAGGAGGAGATGTTCTGTCAGCTCAATTGTAACTCTCATTCATTCATTCACTCACTCAATCACTCCTTGATACTTTGTCTGACCTTGTTGCTGAAGTTTTACCTTTGTTTAATCATTTCTTTTAGTTAATTCTCTGGGCCACACTTTCCCTTTGGCCCCTCATGTTTGTCTTTCTGCTTACAGACTTGCTCTTTAACCCACTTTCATCCTTTTTAATCTCTCCATTCTGTTCATCTCTCTCTCTCTCATCCACTGCTCTTTCTGCAGTCCTTGGAGTGGCAGTTCCAAAATGGCTGGCACAAAAACAGAACAGACGGTCAACACCTGCCTGCTTTCCAAGATTATGGAACATCTCTTTGATAAACTGCCATTTTGTTGGCATCAAAGACAATCCTTTATGATGTAGTTCAGAAAAATGCAAGACACCCCACGGAGCAGTGCTGTCACAGTTGACTTTTCAGTGTCTACGCTTTGGATTCTGTTGCAGTTCTGACAGCGCTCTTTGTCCTCAGATGGCACCTTCTTTATGACAGGGTGAGAATAAAAGCAAAGGACTGGTGGAGGGATTTGAATACATGACACTTTTCATTTAGGAAAACGAAAGTCTGAGAAAGGACATATTTAACAGTTGATGGTAGAATGGTCCAATAAACAGCCTTATATTATTTTTTGGTGGGCAACACAAGTTTGGATTTCCACTGCTAAAGGAAAACAGAAAACGGGATGAGGCTAAGCATCATGCTAGCATAGCAGCAGCGGTGTCGGGGCTTTCTGTATTTGCAAATTTACGCAATTATTTACATCTACTCACTTCTTCCTTGAGCCTTTTTTGCCCTTTCCAGAAAATGTCATCAAAATCGATCTATAACTTTTAGGTTATCTTGCTAAAGACAGACAAACAAACAAATGCTGGTTAAAAAAAAGATTACTTCCTGGTGGAAGTAACTATGTGAATCAACAGGTTTCAAACTCCTGTAAAAGGTTGAGGACTATTTTTATGTATCCAGGAAAGTTGACTTTTCATTTTTTAATTTTCATGGATCAGGCAGGAATTTAGAAATATTTACCACCACCGGCAGCTAGATGGTGCTCATTTTATGGCATTAACTTCCTTTTTGGTTTGTAATATTTTTCTGGTGCAACACAAGTCTATAGAGTAAAATTGTTTCTGCACCACAGAGGGGAAAAAAAGTTTTTTTTCCCCCATCTCTGATTCTTAAAATATAGCTAGAAAGATGAACTTGGATTGAGTCACAGGTTGAAAAACTTCTAAAACATGACGGCAGCAGTAAAGTTGGCATCTTCTTCCAAGATATAAGTTTGGTATTAGCAAAACATTTAAGAAGGTTAGCTTTTTCGTTCTATACAAGTGCTAACTCCTGTGTCTGATTACCAAACATGCTACTTAAAGATCTGACAGTTTTCCATCAGTGAGTGCTGCATTAAGCTGTAGGTTTTCCTTCCTGTGTTTTTAATCACATTGGAGCCCTTATCAGGGAATGCTGCACCTTAAAGCAGTCTCTCCTTTTCTTCTTTGACTATCTCAGCTTCAACATCACCATTTATTTTGCCATGAAGACAAGCCAATCTTGTTTTGTGTGTGTGTGTGTTCCCTTCCTGAAAAGCTGCCTGGCTTACCTGTATCTCCAGCCTCATCGAGCTCCTGATGAAACCCATAACTGGCCTTTCTGCTGATAAGGTAAGCCGGGCAACGAGATATATCCATCATTCACATACTTAGCACAGGCAGCAGAACACACACCCTTACCTTCTTGTGTTTGTGTGTGTGCGCCAAAGGGGAGGGGGGGAGTGGCTTGAAATGTGAAATCATACTTTGTCATCACACAAGTAATCAAATGGTCTCAAACAAAAGAGCAGTTAATTTAGTGCCACGTGTTCCTGCTCGGCAGCTTCACAGAAAAGCAGTCTCATTATTCCATTACCCCTCCGCCACCTTCAGTCCTCTCACGCTAAGATGCAGTAAACCTTATAAACTGGGTTGTGGGCCTGCTGCCAAAGGGGTGCCTGAGATCAACTTGGTAGTTAATCATCTTCTGTATCATGTAATTCGCGTAAACCCTCCTTACACACCAAGAGAGCGTTTAGTTTGCTCTGATGTGGCACTGTACCCAGGAGTTTATGTTCAGAAAAGCCAAAGTGCAGAAGGTGTTCATAATATACTCCTTGTGCCAACGAGGAGTGGAGGCATGGAAAATAACTCACCGGCGTGGAATCGGTTGCCATGACATTGGTCCTCGAGGGGTGAAGCGGTGCAGATTGTGAACATGAACAGGAAAGATTAATCATGCTCAGGAGGAGAGAGTCGACGCTTGTGTTGGGAGGTGTATATGTAGCATTGGGCTCATTTATATACATGTTGCACCTGTTAAACAAACTGTGCGACGCAGCAGCCGTTGCAACCACATGCAACGAGCCTCACCTCAGCTTTGCTGCGGGAAACCCACCGAGTCCTTTTAAATGATGTAATTTCTCCCGCATCTCTTGGTCGGTTTCCACGGCCACTGTGTATACAAGGTCATTTACCTTCTGATCAATAGCTTGCATCGAGCCCACACTCCCCGCGCCTCCCCCTGTTTCTGAAACGGCCGTTAAATCGATGGGAACAAATGAAATTAAGCTCTTGGGCGGCTCGCACAAGAAAATGATCTACCTGTGATTAATAACACACTGTAAACGCATCTGGGCCAGGCCAGTCACATCAGACCACCTTTCCTTGCCTCGACTTGTGTCCTCAGGGTAACGCTAAGGAAATCAACCTGTGCTAGCCTTTTCAAACAAAAACAAATGTTTTGTTTTTACACCCTGAACAGAGTTATACTTTTATAAACTGAGTTCTGTAAGATGCAACCCACTCACCAAGATGTTCATGGGGTTCAAACATCTGTTAAAACTTGCTGTAATTCATATCAAGCGATGCATCATTGTGATGTACTTTTATTCTTCAGCATGTTCCCTGTAAGTGCAGCAATTGTGCACACAGCTCCGTATTGTGCCTGACTGTGATCAATATAGAGAAACACATCCTGCTGCTCACGCTAGATAGACATGTTACAAGGCTGGTGTTTGATTTGTCAAAGTCTTTAATTTTTCATTACCGCTTCCTTTAGTTGTGCAGCGATTGGACTGAAAGAGCTCCTTCATCACAACAATTTAATTAACTGTATTATCACATAATGGCAGAAACAAAGCAGCAGGACTGAATGTAATCTTGTGTATCAGCATTGTCTTTTACGTTTCCATTTTACATGAATATGTACAAAACAAGCATGAGCTTGTATTCATGTATACCCATTCTTAAACGTTCCACTTTAAAAACCACAACACTTTTTTTCGTCATGGAGTTTAAATTCCTTTTTATGAGATTTTATATGCAGCACAGGGTTTTTACTGGTCTTATGAAGGTTGCTTGTGTTTTTAGGTCTAAAATGTTTCTGTATATTATTTGAATCTAATTTTTATACCACCTGCTGGCTCTCTGGCTTACTTAACTTTCATCTCGATAATTGTGAGTAAATTACAATTTCAACCTAGATGTCTAAAACATTAATTGCTGACAGATTTCAAATGTAATGAGCACATTAAATCTGTGACAGTTATCATGTTGACTTGTCTGCATTTAATAATGTTATGACTCTAACATACTGAGCAGTAATAGTTGCCACTCTGCTTTTAAATTAAAACGTCAGTGTTTTTGTTCAAGGTTTTCACACCACCAGAATCTTCTACTGGCTCATGCTCAATACAGATTAAAAAGAGTTATCTTGACAAATACTTCAATCATTTTAAAAATACTTTGAGGATCTATGTATAGTTGTAGATACAAAACTGTGATGCTGACCTTGCGATGCTGTGTAAATGTGAAACTACAAATCCTTTGTTTGTGGTACAAAGGTAAAGTATTCAGTTGGATCTATATTCAGTGGTTTTTACTTAGCAAGAACTACATGAAATGTTACCACTTTTACTTTACTGCTGATAATACAGTACATTTATCGTTTCCAGTACTTACATCCCTAACCCACTCAACTTTTGTCGGATCAGCTCTCGCTGTGTCCACAGCAGTTGGCTTCCACGATGATTCATCTTTGATGCTGCTTAGTTGTGCGCGTGCCAACGACGAGGGTTCCCTGCCAATGCTGAAACAGACAGAACCTGCACAAACTGCGTTGTAGTGCTGTTTTTTGGGAAGTTCCCCTGATATTGTGGTTTTGAACTCAGGATCAGAAACTTTTGCCCCCTCTGTGCTCTTTCACATTGTGCTGATAAAATTGTGAATGAAACATTAGTTCCACTGCCTTTGTTGAAGGAATTGGGTTGCAGCTTCTTCTCCTGCAGAGTCGATTCCTTGGTTTCTGAATAGTTTTGAAGGACAAGAAAGAAAAACCTAAGCGTTTTCTGCAAAATAACATCTGTTAACCTACCATTTATCAACCTTGGAGATTTACATTCTCTGCTGAGGTGGTTCCACATTAAGATGGTTTTAGTAGTATTTTAATTTAGATGGTGGAAGAAATGCCCCAGGTAGTGGAAGGTCTCAATGCTTTGAGCAGGTTTATGGTCTGTAATGCTTTACACGAGCCTACATTCACACACTCTGTGATAATGTTGTACTGGCATTCATGAAAACAGTATTCCAAAACTAATTTTTCTACACAGCAAAATGTTAACCATTCCGGCTAAATTTCTACATTGGTATGAACTAAGGTTTCAGCATCCAATTTTGTGCTGTGTTTGTAATCAGTACCATAAATAAATTGTCTGATTTCCAAAATTCAAATATTGACCAAATTTATAGTACAGATTTGACGTTGATGGATTGCATCAGATCTTTCACTTTGATTCAATCCCCTGTTGTGAGCATGCAAAACTCACAATTTGCTGGTGGTTTTTCTTAGAAACCCTTCTGTCTTATTACAACTCATAATATTGGCTGCTATGTTTGTATCCTGCCGTGCCAAATTAACTATGCTACAGTACAGCAACCTTTTATTTTTTTGACATGGGATTCAAGGAAAGATCAACTGGCCTCATGGTGAGCATGGCTAAAGAAAGCAAAGCTGTAAAGAGCTAAAACGTATAATGAAATTAGTTTTCAATTTGTTGTATTAGGTTAATAATAAATCTCCAGCAAGAGAGCATTAAGTTTTTATGACCTCAAGGCGCTGAATGTGGGATGTTGGGCCTTTAGTTTAAAAATGCTAATTATTGCTCTGATCATTTACAGCACATTCTATCTGTTTTGCACACTAATTCTCTTGTAGAGCCAGAAAAGAAAAATAGGTTTTCTTCCCTGCTCCAAGCTGAAACCCATTTATAAAGGTGTGTTTGTCATTAATATCAAGCCAGGTTAAATGTCCTGAGAATTATATTTAAAGCTGTGGGTCCCACTTGGCAATTAAGTACAATTCATTACAGCAGACACGCAGCCCTGCGGGGGAAAAGTAAGAGCCAAGGCAAGACGCTGTTACAAGCAAGAGCAGGAAAGTGTAGAAGGAGGAGAGGAAGAGATTAATTCTGAAGAGAGAAGAAAAAAAGGAGAGAACAAGTGGGAGGAAAGTGCAAGTATTAGTTGAATATGTGTGTATTGTGGCGAGAAACAGAGTGAGAATAAAGAAAACAGGATTTTTGGAAGAAACAGTTGGACCAGAAGGTGAAACAAGGGTGTGTTTACCAGTGATGTAGAGCTTGGCTGCACCTTCACCTGATGGTGTGGTCTGCATGCATCGGCTCTCAGAGAGAATTTCACGCCTTTCATTTGTTGCATTTTGATGTGGAGTGTGTAAGATCCTCTGACGTTTTCTTGCCCGGCAGAGTGGCACCCTGGTGTTGACACTCTTTTTGAAGCTGCAACCCACAGCTGGTAAGGGGTGGACTGTTAAAAGAAAAAAAAAAAGAAGTGTTTTTGTTTGCATTTGAAACATACCCGTAACACTTGAAATAACAGATTCATATTCAGCTCATGCAGCCACATACATCAGTGGATTTGCATCGATTGTCCTCATGTTTTTAACATGACCATGACAAGGCTTCATCATTATGACTAAATTTTTTAATCTCAAGATTCATTTTGTTCCTTTAATCTCATTTATCCAGATTAACTGGAGCTGTAGAATGTCTTATTGTGCATGTTAATCAAGCAAACTGTTTTAGATGTTCAACATGTATATATTTCAACAAAAATATTGGGAATTGTTTTGTTCCTGAGTATCCCTGCTGAAGCTTTAATTTATTTAGCATTAACTAGTATAGTGGTATCTTTTTGGGGAATTGCTTGAGATGTTGCAGCATTTCCAAAAAAGATTACAGGTATTTTTATACCTGCTATGTGTAGTCTGACTGAGCTGGAACTCTGGTTTCTTTTCTCCCTTAAATGGGTTATTTGTGAAGATGTTAACAAAATAACTGAACTGGGGCCCTTTGGAGGTGCATGGTCTTGGTTCAGTTCCAAATGAATTTTAGAGCATTTTTTTTTTATAGTAAGTGTGATACAACATCAATCTGACACAACTTCCTGGAGTACGCTGCAAGTTCAGATCAAACAACTTCTAGTAGTCAGTCATCCTTTGCATATCAAATGAGTCTATAGTTTACCATGGAGATTGATGGTAAGCTATTGTACTTTCCTAGTAGTTGCTCCGCCCACCTTGTCTTCTAAAGGCAGTGCGTCGTCTTTGATTAGTAAAAATCAATGTTCTACTTACAAGATGTCTCCTCAAAATTCATTCGGCATTCTGCTATAAAGTTGTGCCTAAATTTTTACCCTGAAAATTAATATTGACAAGAGTAAAGCCTCCATGTTGTGAGCTAGCTTAAAACACCACATCTCCTTCCTGTTTTTACGATTGATACTCCCACCCCTGATGCATCTGACCAGTAAGCACACTGAATGTTCTTTGGGGGTTTGTAGTGACACATTTGCTCCACTGCTCCATTAAATGGATAGATATATAACCGGCAGTGAGAATATAAATGGCTGCGGTGTGAATCTTTACATTGACAGTGATGGTTGTCAGTAATGGGTTTCCTGATATAACAGTAGTTTTATTTATTCATGTTATTTAACTTTTATTTTACTAGGTAGAGCAATGAGATTGATATTTCTTAATATGGGAGACATAGTCAAAATGGTATAACACTAACAAGTTAGTTAAAGGTAAAAGAACGTCTTATAGGTATTGAAATTAACTTCAGGATTCATGCATATACCTTGAATAAGTAACAAATCCTGAATAGGAGTGTTTATTACATTATTGGGATTTTCTGTAAAGAAAACAGATGGGAACTGAGCACATGTGTCCCTCAAGGATGTGTACTCAGTCCTTTTCTCTTCAGTCAGCTGACGCATGACTGTACATCTAAATTCAGCACACTGTTTATGTAAACACAATGAGATCTGATTGTGGGACATCTTTGCACATTACAATTTGTACTTTAGCAGTTTTCTGCATGGAGAGAGTCAACTACATAAAACTTTTGGATGTTCACATCATTGAAGAGCTCTCAACACCACAGACCAGGCCAGGAAAGCTCAGCAGAGGATACACTTTCAATCAATCAAAGCTGGAAGATTACACCATCATATCAAGAACAACCAGAATAATTAGGTAATAACAGGTAATAAGGCTACTGAAATGCAAGTAAAACTCTCAAAACTCCACTGGATAAAACACCTGGTTTACGTGCATTGAGCATGGAAAAAAATTACTCTAAATTGGTAAAAACAAACAAAAAAACACTTAATCATTTTACAAGTTTATTGAATGTTTTTATTTATTCAAGAGTGAAATTATAAAGCAGTCTGTGTTGTGTTAGTATATTGTTTACCAGCACAATTATTCCTTCTGAATACAATTAGCTAAATAATAGAATAAGTAGCCTATTCCCAAATTCATTTGAGCATTGAACATAATATGAATTGCGCTGAAAGTATAAGGCCTTGTTCATTTTACCAGGAGTGGAATCAATAAAATCGAGTTGTCTTTGGAAGCTGGATTGCATTGTGCCTGGATGGTCCTTGTTGCGCAAGTTCCACACAAAAGTAAACAAAACAATAAATGAAGAAAGATCCTAATTCGATACAAGCCTTGTTCTGCTATTAATTTCACAAACTCTTTGTCACTTACTTTAATGCTCCATTGATCTTATTGTAAGTAGGTTGGGTATTTATACAGCGTTTCTTTTGTACAGAGTACCTTTTTCTTTTTTTAAACAAGTTTTGTGATTACAAAACTTAATCACTGTTTGTATTATGTGGAGAAACTATTTATGCATTTATTAGACAAAATCCTTCTCTAATCTAGTCAACATGGGTTGAAGAGTTTGTTTGTTTCCTCCCGGTTTACCCCAACTTGTCTGCATCACCCTGAGCAGCTTCCATCATCCCGTTTAGCTTTCTTACTGTACGTGCATCAACCTAAGAGGATCTATAATCATTGGACTGAAAAATAATTTCCTTCTAATCCATGAACATGTATTGGTGGTCTCACCTTGAGCCTTTTCACTTTTGATCTTAAACTGGCTCTTTCTTTTTTGAGGCTTAGTGTTTTTAATCTGAAAAGCTGTTTTGCATGTTCTCTGCCATCACCATCATCACTGCACGTCCTCATGATGAAGTTTACAAAGCACTATAACAGTTGCAATCAAAAGCTTTATGTTGCCACAGTAACGTTCTGAGAGAGGTTTTTGGCTTATATAACCATTAGTATATGTCCTTAATAAGCAACTTTTTAATTAACAAAAACTATCATGGTAGCAAATCTAACTAAGCGTTTGAGTTTTGAAGTAAATAACATGACACAGTATTTGCTTGTTTGTAAAACTTTTTTTAAGTTAGCTTTTCTTTCATTTCCTGTTTTATTTTGAAAGTGAAGTATTTTCTACACCTGTTTTGTGTCCTCTTGATAAGCTCACTGCTCCTTACCTTGCACACTCATTTACAAACATCTGTTTACTTTTATCCTTTGTTTCTATGTCCCCAAAAGATCCAGTATTTGTTTGTTGTATTTTACACTTTTTTAGGAGTTTTGTTTATCCTAAAAAACTTACATTAGATTCATTTTATTTGCTTCAAACAACAACAACAAAAACTGTTCTGGAATTTACTTGATTGTGCCATGTCACTGCCCCAAGTCGCCATGTTTGTTGCTGTTTGTTTTTCCACTAGCTAACATGTTTTTACTTTGTTTTTTTGTTTTGTTCAGCTTCCTCATTTCATCCGTAAATACATTCAAATAAATAAATAAATATAGGTGTACCGGTATTTTAAACAATCCACAGGAAATAATAAAAATAAAACTTTTTTAGGGTAGTTTTGATTTGCATTGCTATGTTTTGATTAAATCATATTCAGTTTTAGTGTGTTGTTTATTTTACAATATGGCTTGTGAAACTGCTTATAAGACTGAGTAATGCTGTAGCTTCAACATATTTTATATTTTCAATGCTAGCACCCAAGGTTTCTGTCAACCTGTCAAATCGCTGCTGTTGTATGGCTGCCATGGACATTGTACTGAAATGATGATGCAGCAGTGAAAACACGAATATTTTATGTTTCCCTGCTTATTAAATTGAAACAATGATGTTCTCTGAAACAGCACTTCTTTTTGTGCTTGCCAAGTGAGGACAGCTGTTATTCGTCAATGCTGTTGATGTTGCAGTTCTGTGTTCATCTTTCCAGACTCCTTGGGCTTCAGCCTGCTGCTGCCACACATCAATTGAAGGATCTGATGAACTGGACCCACCACAGATTAACCTTCAGCCCTGTCTGTCTTTTTTCTGCAATCTCAGACCATCACCGGAGGTGAGTCCTGGACTCACATGCCTTTACACGTGGAAACTGATATTCACACACACTCTCCTGTAGACCCCCAAATAGTGTTGTTAGAGCTGCTTCATTGATGGGGGTTTTTGCCTTGCACTGAAGACTGGTATAGGTACCAAATATGCTCAATTTACCAGGTCTTCTACTTCTCTTTATTTGTCTTGATCAATGAAAATCTACAACGTTCGCGTGCCAACGTCTAGCCGATCATATAGTGTGACGTCATCAGCAGGTGGAGGCCCCTGAGCAGATCTGGTGACCCAAGCAAGTCTTTAAATCCAGATGGTACAGATGTGTCACATGTTGCCTTTGTGGTGACTGTTTTTGTCTTTTTTCTATAACAGTTAACTATATTTCTATTCCAAAGTTTAGTTTGTTGTTGTTGTTTTTTAATAATAGGAAATACAATTTCCATGCAGGAGATTTGGGAATTTTAAGACAGGACTATATTCTTTGCACAAGAAAGGTAGTTTGCAGTTGTTTATACTTAAAAGCCATGTGTCACATATGAAGTGCTTTTAAGACCTCATGTGCATTTGCATTGTCAATGTGTCTGGTTTACTTTGTAGAGAAGAAGTGAGAGGGACTAAAAATAATCCTCAAGGTCTCCTGTCATGTGTTAAATCTAGAAAACATACTTAAAGACAAAACTGGATCAGATCTACTTCATACCTCACATTTAAATCCAGATATAGTGGATAAACCCACATTATAAGTCACCTCCAATACCAAAATCTAATAATTGGATTTGTATAAGTGTATTAAATTAAAAGATAGGCAGTATAATGTTCACCTTGACATCAAATACAATCTATCTGAAATTAAGGGAATACCACTTTATACTAACTTAAGTGTCAAATTACTGCTCTTGAACTTTTTTCTTTCTAGAAAATAAAGAATTACATTAATAAAGAATCACATCAAGTTTTTTTGATACTACAAGACCCTAATGTAAAATAAATCACAGAAGTGTTCAACATAATTGGATGGGGAAAACAGGCTAATATAATCTGAAATTAGCTGATAAGTCTTTCATTTTATTGTAACTATA
The DNA here is from genome assembly GCA_006937955.1 of Pachypanchax playfairii. Classification (NCBI taxonomy): domain Eukaryota; kingdom Metazoa; phylum Chordata; class Actinopteri; order Cyprinodontiformes; family Aplocheilidae; genus Pachypanchax; species Pachypanchax playfairii. The sequence goes on from SSNP01000165.1 coordinate 660,908, forward strand.
CACATGGTTAATTGTAGCTTGATAATCATAACTGAGCCATCAAATGTTTATGAACATTGACCCATGGTTGGAAATAAAATGTCTCATCAAAGAAGCTGCTTTTGAAAATGTCACCTGTTTAAGTAGAAGCTGTGACTGAACTGTAAAACCTCGGTAGTTATTGTAGTCTGTATTTTATTAGCTTCTTACTCTTCTTCTTTGTTTGTATTCTTTCCTAAACTAAAAACCTAGAAAATTGATTTTCAAACTTCACATTCAAGTTAATATCTAATTTTTAGATTCACTTTAATTATACCGATTCATAATAAGCTATTTTAAGGCACTTTATAGAAATTAGTCCAGTTCCCAGTAGATCCAGATTTAAAATTAAAATACACAGATATGTCAGTCCAACTGTAACATGTTGTGCGCTGCACGGTGGTGCAGTTGGTCACACTGTTGCCTTTTAGCGAGAGGATTCTGAGTTCGAAACCTTTGGCCTATCTGCATGGAGTTGGCATCTTGTCTGTGCATGGGTTTTCTTCCGGGATTCCAGCTTCCTCCCATACTCAAAATATGCATTTCTATAACAAAAGCTGCCCCATTTGCATTACTAAGCATAAAATCAGATTCCAGCTTGTTTCAGTCAGTACGTTTACATACAGCAAAAGAAATTTTAATTATCGCCTTAGATCAACTTAAATCAGACTTTTGAAATGCATGTACACACCTTAGCTCAGCTTAAGTCGAATCGAACTGGACTTTGATTAGTCCAAATAAGCTACCCAGATGATGCGATTGGAAATTCAAATTTCTCTGCATGTAACTGGCCGTTTTGAGAAGCCGAGTTATCTGGAGCTAAGCCCTGCCCCTTCAGGAAATGAAGCAGAAGCGGTAAACAATAATCATATCATCACCACAAGACTCTACGTGCATCTGACGTGTAATAGCATTAAACGGTACAGTATATAACAAATGTACTGTGCTTCAGGGTTGTTGTCGTTCATTTGTTTATGCTGTTTACTTCACTCAAGTGTTTCTTTGTGTGACACGAACCAAAAGAATGCCACATGATGTTGCCACCTACAGTAACGGTGTTGAGTGTACTTTTTTCAATAATCACTTCTCAGAGTGACATGTAAACTCGAACTGTGCTCTCAACAAAGGGGTTAATCCATTAGTTCCATTTCTGCAAATAGCTTAATTTAGATGTGCATGGAAATGTACCGAATGGCTGATAGCACTGAGCTAATTTCCAAAAATGTAATGTTTATGTAACTTTAATTAAATAACTTTAAATTCTGAAACTTAGAAATTGCCTCTGTAGCATTCACAGGTAAAGTTATGGATTTTCGCTGTTTTTTGTTGACAAATGTTGGCAATAGCTTCTGATATCTTATGTTCCAACCTCACCAGCACTCCATCAGAATCAGAACTGCGGTCAAATCAGAACTATTGTAATGCTAAGAAGCGTCCTTGTTCTTTAACAAGTATTCCCAAAATGTGCTGTAAGAAACACAACGTAGCTCTTTAAAAATCTGTTCTTCTTGGTCCATTCAACATATAAACAGATACAAATTTCCTGAAGTTGTGTTATTGGCGGAAATACTGGTTAAGTAACCAGATGGTTCAACTTGAATGAGTTGCTGATTGGCTGTAAGTTGATATGCAAATATTCCCCAACCTGATACAAGGAAGCAGCTGCTGCTGGAAATTCCACTCTAAAAATTCCCAAACTCAAACACAAAATTGATGGTTTTAAAACCCCTCCACAATATTTAATGAAATATCGAGGAGTTTCTTCATGATTTTAACTGACATTTTCAAAGAAAAAAAATAGCATATTTTTCAGGAATTTCAGTGTTTTTCACAGTTTTCAGGATTTCTGTGAGGTCGACTTGTTGACAGTTTGCTGTGGTGTGTCACATATTTTTCTTTGGTAGAGAAACTGTCTTGTTCAACTCAGTGGCTCCACCCTTAGTCAAAACCAGGAAATGCAATATTGGCAAGCCAAATTTAATCTGTGGGCCATTTTTCATTATGTTTTTGGAATTATTATGCGGAACAATTAAAAATGGATCACGGGCTGTAGCTAGCCCATGGGCCGTAGTTTGGATAGCCCTGTCATAGACAGGGTGACTTAATGCATCACTGTTCATGTGTGTTCTAAGTTTGTTCTGGTCGAATAGAAGATCAGATACCCTCATTTTAGTGTGAGGAAAAACTAGTCGTTTTTTGCCCTGATCAGGTCACAGTAGGGGTGTTTGACTACTTGTCAGAGTCCAGGGATGTGTTAAAAGCACCCCCACAGTGCAATGTGCCCTGGATTCATTTCACACCCTTTTCACTGTGAAAGAGTCCAGCTGTGAGCATGTATGTCCAAGTTTTGACATGTTGTTTGTTATTGTTTACATGCTTCTTCCTTTTGTGTGTAAAGCACATGCACTATATTGCCAAAAGGTACTGGGCAACTTCTCCATGCCACTGAATTTAGGTGTTTCAATCACTTCCATGGTCATAGTATGTAAAGGCAAGCACCTAGACATGCAGGCTGCTTCTAGCAGGCTGGAACTCATTCCAGCATGGTACCATGATAGGATGCCACCTGAGCAATAAGTTAATTCACAAATTTTCCTTTCTGCCAAGTATTCCACATTCAACTGTCAATTGTTTTATAACAAAGTCGAAACAAATGGGAGCAACAGCAACTCAACTATGAAGCCAATGGTCCATGGAAACCCAGTGGGGTTAGAGCATGCTGAGACCTGCAGTACTCAGAACTTGTAATCTTTCCTCAGAGTTAAGTTAGAGACCTCCAAACTTCAGTGTGTAGAGAGCCTCAAGAAATGGGTTTCCACGGTAGCTGCATCCAAGTTATACATCAATAAAAGCATCATATGTGGTGGTGTAAATCCCTGCCATTGGACTCTAGAGCAGTGGAGATGTGTTCTCTGGTGGGACAAATCACGCTTTTCTATTTTCTGGTTTTTACCGGATTGCATTATGTAAAGTTTAGAGGAGAGGGCATTATGGTTTTGGGTCGCTGTCAGCCATTGTGTTTGGCCCCTCAGCTCAAGTGAAAGGAACAGTTTTTTGCTCCCAACAGTTAGGGGAAGGAACCTGACTGTTATGACATGACTGCACACAAGTGCAAAAAGCAAAGTTTGTACAGAACTCAAGGGAACTCAACCGGCCTGCATAGATTCCTGACCTCAACTCTATAGAACACCTTTGGGATGAATTAGAGCAGAATCTGAGCCAAGCCTTCTCGTCCAGTGCCTGACCTCACAAATGTGCTTCTGGAGGGATGGAAAAAAAATCCCATAAATACACTCTTAAACCTTGTGGAAAGCCTTCCAAGAAGATCTGAGGCTGTTATACCTTCAAAGGTTGGGCAAACTCTAATGTTACACCTTATGGATAATGTCATTAAAATCCATGTGCATGTAAAAGCAGATGTCCTAATACTTCTAGAAAAAATGTGCATTACCCTTTGTATATATGTATTTCTGCGTGTGAATTTGTGTCCATGATAAAATCAGACATCCTGACATGGTTGCAAACAATAAAGGCAGCAATGCCTCTCAGTGTGATTCGTGTCGCCTGGAAGATTCCATTTAGTGAAAACATTTTCCACAGGCTTGCTCCTCTTTCCATACTTGGTGGGAGATCGTCTTGCTTATTTAATTTATACAGAGGAAACTGATATCTGTTGTATAGTGGGGCTGTAAAAATATACTGTCTGATATAGTAGTTTGTAGGATTTCTTTGCTTCTGTGTCCCTGCCTAAAAACCTAGATGTCAACTTGTCTAACAAAAAGTAAATCCTTAAAGTGGCTCACCCTTTGCTTTGAAAAGAGAGAAAAGGGCCAAACAGGGCAGTTTAAAATGGAGTAAGAAGGGCGTCATGTAATCTGAATATAAATGACCTGCAGGGGCTAAACCATCATCACTTAAGTTCAGAAACTAATGTCAAGCTTTTCAGGACCACTTATTTGTAATAAGTGACTATACAGTTGAGGCCAAAATGATTAGCCCTTTATGAAATTAGAAAACACTTATATTTTGCCATTTAAATGACCATTAACAACAAGTGTTTATTTTGGAAACACATAGAGTACACTGTAAAAACAATGTCCACGAAGTTTAATTAGGGTATTTTATTGATTCACAGAGTTGAAACAAGAGAGGGCAAAAATGATACATCCAAAATTATTAGCCCCACTGGCCATTAATAGTCAGTAGTGAACGCTTCCTGAGCCACAGCTGACAACAGTCTCTTAGAGTAGTTCTTTACTAGGTTGGCACAGGCCTACTGAGAGATGTTGGCCCATTCTTTCAGTGCAGATTGTTCTAGCTGGTTCAAATTGCAGGGTTTCCGAGCATGGACAGGCACCAGCCACTGATTCTCAATAGGATTGAGGTCTGGGCTCTGAGTGGATTTTGGTTTTACTGTCCTTGAGGAACTGTTGGACTAATTTTGATGTATGCTTTGGGTCATTAGCTACGTTTACATGGGCACATTTAATCGGAATAAACGCCCAATTGGGAAAAAAAAATATGTCATGTAAACATGTCAATCAGAATGTTTTGATCTGATGCAGCCTGATCAGAATGAAATTTCCTTCCGATCGCGAGGGGTGGTTTTGTCCGATCTTTATTCGGATAGACGTGCATGTACACACCCATTCGGAAAGAGAGGGTGAAAAAAGCCCACTGCGCATGCGTACAACTTCAGCGTGACGTCTTTCCGCTTTCGCAGACCCAAGTAGAAAACCTAGCGGGAGGTAAACAGAAGTGGTCTGCCGGCGCAGTCATCCTGTCATCCTGCTCTCCTCTCCTGTGGCGGAGGAGCAGTAGAAATATGTATTCAGCCTCTAACTTGGTTAATGCAACCAGTAAAAACCCAAACATAAAGGTAATCACCCGCAGAAGGTCCATATTGGGGAAAACTTGAGTCAGCTTGAGCACACGATGGGGCGGAAAAGACGCACAGAAAGGACGGAGTTTGTTTACTTTTTCTTCTTCCCCTGGAAAGACAACTCGCTGTGCGCATGCTCAACTCATTTAATCTGATCGAGTGCTTGGTGCATGTTGACTCATGGCATGATCAGATCATTTCAGTTAGTGTCCATGTAAACAGGGATTTGGGAATTCCGATCGACCAAGATTTTAATCAGATTGGGGAAATTTGGCGCATGTAAACGTAGCTACTGTCTTGTTGGACGACACAGCTATGTCCTAAGCCTAGACTACGAGTAGATTTCTGCGTATTCTCCCTCAAAATGTCAACATAATTTTTTTTCATGATGCCACCTGAACAAGTCTCCCTGGGTCTGAGGCTGCAGAACAGCCACACAGCATGATGCTCCCACCACCATGTTTAACTGTGGGAACTATATTCCTAGGGCTAAGGCCTTACCCTTTGTTCACCAAACATGCAACATCCGTGTGCCTGAACAGTTCAAGTTTGGTCTGATATGACCAAAGCACAGACTTCTAAAACTCATTTTTACCTTTCAAACGTTAACGGGAAAATCTCAGTTGGGCTTTGTTGTGCCACTCTTTGAGTGAAGGGCTTGTCTGGGTCGATGGCCCTGAAGCTCACCATGATGAAGAGTCTTCACAGCTGTGTTCCTTGAAATATCAACTCTAGAAGAGGCCAGATCAGCAATAATCATCTTGACAGATGTTCAGGGCTCCTTACTGACATCTGATGATTTTCCTCTCGAGAGTTCTTACAATTTTATGCTTATGGCCATGGCCAAGTTTACTACATAATTTGTCTCCTTGTACTTGGCAATGATGAAACACAAAGCAGTTTTAGACACTGTGAATTGCTGGGAAAAGGCAGTGTAGCCTTCTCCCCTTTCATGAACCTTGACCATCTTCTTTCTGAAGTCCAGACTGATTTCCTGTCTTTAGCTTGGTGAGTGACAGTGGTCCCTCACATGTTCAACTGCCCTGTTCCTTGGAGCCTTTCTATGCTGAAGGACTGTTGTTAGGAAGCCAGTTGACTGCACAGATGTGGTTTTCAAAGCTGATGTTTGCTTAAATTAAGTGTCATTATGAAGCAAACATTGGGAAGAACTTTAGAAAAATTTTAGCTTCAACTGTACATCCTGTTTTACATCCTGTAACAAACCGTAACATAACCCAACAGAGGTTGAGAATTGCATAGTCGTTTATATACACTCACCGGCCACTTTATTAGGTACACCATGCTAGTAACGGGTTGGACCCCCTTTTGCCTTCAGAACTGCCTCAATTCTTCGTGGCATAGATTCAACAAGGTGCTGGAAGCATTCCTCAGAGAGTTTGGTCCATATTGACAGGATGGCATCACACAGTTGGCGCAGATTTGTCGGCTGCACACCCATGATGCGAATCTCCCGTTCCACCACATCCCAAAGATGCTCTATTGGATTGAGATCTGGTGACTGTGGAGGCCATTTGAGTACAGTGAACTCATTGTCATGTTCAAGAAACCAGTCCGAGATGATTCCAGCTTTATGACATGGCGCATTATCCTGCTGAAAGTAGCCATCAGAAGTTGGGTACATTGTGGTCATAAAGGGATGGACATGGTCAGCAACAATACTCAGGTAGGCTGTGGCGTTGTAACGATGCTCAATTGGTACCAAGGGGCCCAAAGAGTGCCAAGAAAATATTCCCCACACCATTACACCACCACCACCAGCCTGAACCGTTGATACAAGGCAGGATGGATCCATGCTTTCATGTTGTTGACGCCAAATTCTGACCCTACCATCCGAGTGTCGCAGCAGAAATTGAGACTCA